>NAPT01000589.1:0-18734 GCA_002927785.1 Cladonia uncialis
GAGGAAAGGTGGGAGGGAGGAAGGGAGGGGAGTTACCATTATCGTTTCCGAGGATGAAAATGAAGACGGGTTGGAGACCGAAGAGGTTTAGGAAGTACCAGGAGAGAGAGGAGACCCATCGGACGTCGAGGTCGCGGGTTGCGATGCCGGATTGGAGCATGGATTTGAAGCGGATGGTTAGTGGGAAGGGTAGTTTCACTGCCGCAGAATACACATATTAGCTATTAATTCCGTATTTCCTCTCTCTTCTGCTTCCCCCATTCCTCTTCCCTATAACCACTTCTCACCATAGCAGATCAACCATTGGGAAACGTACTTATAACAAACCCCGCAAAAAACGCATTAATCCATCCCATAATCAGCGTCTGCGGAATCATCATCGCCATATTTCCCTTCATCATTCCCATCATCCCCTCCATCGCCGCTGGATCCGTCATCGGATTCCCCGCCGGCTTGCCCCTGCTATCTGGATCTTTTAAGAAATCGCCGTTTTTGTACGCCGTTACTAATGTGTTTTTGCGCGCTAGGAAGGAGGGGAGGGAGAGGGCGGAGTAGTTTGTGCGGAGGTTGATGCCGTGTAGGAGTTGGCGCTGTTCGCGGAGGGCGGGGAGGGTGAGTTTTTTGGGAGTGGGTTGCAGGAGGATGGTTGCGTAGTGGCGGAGGACGCCGGTGAGGATCTAGTCAGTTGTTTAGAGGATGGGGTTTAGGTGAGCGTTTCTGATGAGGCAGACCATGACTATGGAGATGGGGAAGAGGATCCAGTAGCTATACAGTAAAGTCAGTCTAATAGCTGGGATGAGAGCTCTAGGAATCACCTCGACGTACAATAAGGCTGGATCTCTGTGTATTGTCTGGCCCATCGGGTCTGCCATTGCGGCAACTTGGCTTCCAAGTGGAAGCTCGTTACCGTGTAAAGCTGTCAATAACCGCAATGTTGCGTTTAGATGCAGGCGAATCGTTCGTCACTTTCTTACAAGGCGCTATCAGAGACCCTGACGGAAACGAAAACGGGCGCTAATTTAGCGTTGTATAATAAGCGCAAGGTACAGATCTCCAGATGAAGGTGAGCTCGAATCTTACTTTTATTATATCTACCAATCTCAAGCTATATACAACAGATTCGCAGACAATGTCGTCGCAAAAGATAGCAGTTTACTCCCTCTCCGGTACATAAGCCCCCTTCAACTCCCTCTCCTCCCATACTGACCCCAATCTTCCTACAGACCTCAAAAACACAACCGACGACGCGCTCCCCAACTACCTCACCTCCCTGAAATTCGCCCAATCCCACCTCCTTACCGACGTCCGACTCGCCCTTGGCTACACCGCCGTAATAATATCCGGTGCCTTATTCTACGCGGACTGGAAACTAGGCTGGGATGCGACCAAATACTGGACGTTTTGGGCTGTGCTGGTGTATTTCACGCTCAATGGTGTCCTGACGGTATGGATATGGGGAGTAGAGAAAGGGACAGTGTTTAAAGGGGAGATAGATCACCCATCTGCGGGGCGAAATACGGTTGGAGCCTATGTTTTCTGTTTAAAATATGTGACAGGGGAGGCTGATGCGTGCAGTAGCTCTCGATATCCTCCTCCGTAACCAAACACACGCCTATCTATAATATCACAGTCACAACCACCGATTCCAAGGGCCGAGAAACTAAAAAGCAATCGTCGTCGCCGTTTACGCGCTGGTTCGACGCTGATGGCTTCTTCATCGCTAAGCCGTTCCAGCAGTGGCTTGCGGCTGAGATTCCGCTGATTGGGCAAGTTGATAAGAAGAATGCACCTGGAGCGGCGGAGAAGGCGAGTGCAAGGGAAGAGGCTACGGCTGTGGTTGTGGAGCAGAAGTTGGAAACGCCGAAGAAGGCGAGTGGGGGCGAGATGCCTCCGCCGACGAGTACGAGGAGTAGGAAGTCAAGGAAAGGGTAGTATGTCGGTGTCTGTATCTGGAATCAAAATTAGGACCCGGGGGTGTTCGTATTCAATTGACACAAAAGCAATGCAACAGGGGAATTACATTGATCAATATCTCAAGATGGGCACGAGAGAAGATCCACTGAGTTTTAGAGATTGGACTTGGTCTTGGTCATGGGCCTAGCAATGGCCCGCCTTGCCTACTTATCGCTTACCAGGGGACGCTCAAAGCGTTGATCTGTAGGTGGTTAATAGACTAGCGAGTGCTAAAACTACCTAAGCGGTTGCGTGCTCGCGCAGCATGCGACATGCCAATTACGAGTTATACAAATATGAAATTTGGAACTCCTTCCCTGCGATGATGAAACGGCACTACCTTCTTAAAAAATCTGCATAGGGCTCCCTAACCTCCTCAAGCACCTGGAGAGCGAAATCAAGTAGTGGCAAACTTATCCACTAGGTAAGCGCATGCATTCTTGGCTTGACTTTTAGGCAAGCTGTTGATCTGTTAAGAGAATGGAGGAGCGCAAGTGATGCATATAGAGGGATTGTTAAAGTTAGGTTTTCACACTTATTAAGGTGCTTTAGAGCAGATATGTTTTTTTATTAAAGGCTTTTCAAGTATTGAAAACTTATAACCGAAAGTTAAGAGCCTCTAAATCCAGAAAATCTAAGCTTATTATTATTACTGACTTGTTAGGTGGCAGCTCTACATGCATGACTTATGGCCCATTCTCTACTGCCTTCAGATATGCCACTGGGGGCACTCCAATATCATGCACCCACATCAATTTGTCAATACGACCATATTCGTTCGCCTTTAACTCTGCTTTCCAAAAGGGTGCGCCTTGGTCAACCCAGCGGCCACGTTTGGTCAGTTCATTTCGGGGCCGAATCCAGGTAAAAGTGTCTTGCTCGTAATGGTCAAGCTGCCATTTCTCCGAGTCTAGACCTTGGAATGCCCAGTATAGTATTCCTTCCTCCACAAATACATCAATCTTGAATACATGAATGGCGTCCCAGTAAGTGCCGATGTATTCTTCCAAGTTCCTCGGTACTGGACCTTTCTTCTGTTCCTTCTCCAACTCTTCCATCGTGGTAGAAAACCACTTTGCGTTCTCTGCAACACTGGACTCGGCAGCTCTGATGTAATCATTCCTTCCAGATACATCTAGGAGCTCTTCGAGTACAAGCTGCCCCACCCAGTCTGATACATCATTCAAGGCCAAAGAATTTGACAACACGACTATCGCACTCTGGGTCTCAGGAACTAGGTTCATAGCGGCCAAAGCCCCTGGAAGACTACCCTGATGGTAGCAGACCAGTGTAGAAGGAGCACCCTTTCCAACCACCGGCATACCATGGGGCATTAGGAGTGGATTGCAACCGACAGCACCCATTGGCCCCGGAAGCTGTACCCTAGCCCAACCAAAGCCGTAAGACGTTTCCCTGAATGTGGGATCGCCCATAGGTATCTTGGCTGACATGAGGTAATTTACCTGCTTTAGGGGGGAATCTTTAGTCGATGTCTTACCACTTGCAAACTGTTCATTGGCAGACCTGAGGAGGCAGGAACAGAACTTGAGAAGATCTTTGACACAAGTCCGCAGGCTACCACTTGGGCCACAGAAACCATCATCCCCAGCCGTAGCACAACGGACTGGCGTCGGAGTCCCATCATCCAACGTATTGTAGCACTTAGCGACTTTATCGACATCTGGAAGGGGGGTTTTGAACGAAGTTCTGTCGAGGCCGATGGGATCTAATATGCGAGACTTCAGAACTTCAGACCAGGTTGATCCAGTCAATGTCTCAATAACGTGACCCGCAAGCTCGTAGGGGATGTTATTGTAGGCGTACTGGCCACGAAAAGGTAGAAGCGGCTCTTGGCTGTTGATGTACTTCATGCTATTCTCGCCTCATACGAGAACGTTGTTATCCGTACCAATATACAGATTGTCGCCCCCGGCCATGCCGGTGCGGTGGCAGAGGAGGTCAGCGATCGTGGTGCAATTACGAAGGATATCGTCCTTGATGTTGAATTCAGGGAGAACATCTTTAACCAGTGTCTCCCAAGTAATCCTCCCCTCTTCAACTAGTAGGGCAAGTCTCTATCTTGCTATTTCCCGTCAGATGGACTTCGTCTCTATTGCGCATGACCACAATACTGCGACCACGAACACCCTTTTCAACGACACCTGGATCGGGATCATCCCGGGGTTCTGTCCTGGACCGGGACCTAGTCCGTCGAAAATTGCGTGCCTCTCGCATAATATGTTGAAAGCGGCGCTCAAACCAATATAAACGGACGAAGACCACGAAAGTATGAATGAAAATAGGGTTTGCGACCATGGCTATGAAATAGAAAACGACCTGCACCATAAATTATAGTTCCTCCATGGTGTTCTCGAAGATATTTCTTTGTGTCTTGAAACCTCTTTCAAGTTGCCGCATATCTCTCATATCATTCCTGCTTCTGTAGTGTTCAATGCTGCCGGTGACGACAGCTACAAGACCCAGGAAAATCCCCACAATCTCGAAGCCTGACATAGTGTTCGTCCTGAAGGAATCCTGGACTCCCTGGCGCTCCGGTGTGAGAGTAACGACAGCAAATGAGCTTCAGTGCGGAGGCATCGGCTTGAGCAATGAGCAATCCATCTACTACCGATCTTCAAGGCTTTATCATTGAAAGAATACGGCAAAACAAGGCAATCTCTCAGTCTCGGAACGCCGTGTTGCAGCGCGTGGCTTGGCAATAGAAGAAGACAGCAAGCTGCCCCCAGCTCAGTTAAAGCTCGCTTGGGGGCTACCGCTTTAGCGAGGGAGCTGGGTAAGTAGGGGTGATGTACCAAGACCGCCCTAGAGTAGCCTGGAAATGGCTGACTATGGTCCCCTGAATGGCCTAGACATTGTCTCATAAGGGGTGCTCTATGGGCTTGCTAGGGCACGCTCTCGGTACCTTTTAGGCTTGCCTTAGGTCGGGTGAACGGAGTGGCAGTGATCCCTTTTAAAATAACGGCAGTGCTAGCAGACCAACCATGCAAACATGTAAAACCAAATCATGGAGTCTGAGCGGAGTATCTATGTGATCCCATTGGTTTCTATAAATGACGACATGTTGAAATACTATCACCGCGCGAAGATAACCTGTACAACATAGAGGTAAATACGTGCGCAGTGTCTCACCACTGTCTACGTTCATGTCGCACTGAGCCGCCGTCAACGACCGCTTTTCATGAAACGCTAGCTGTTGCTTGATGATATAATAAATTGATGAGGACGAAGGAATCCAGCGTTAGGGGCTGGCGCCCTGGTCAGTCCGTTGGATATACGAAGCAATGCTCATCTGTCTTCTGCAAAGGTGGCCTTGCAACATGAGTAGAGCTGTAACTCACTCCCCACACATCTCTTCACCTTCTTTAGACGTTGCTCCCTTGTTATTTAGGACATTTAGGCTCTGCCCTTCTGCATAGGTGAAAATCAGCGCGCGCACCTCGATACTTGCTCTAGGCTCTACGCCCATTGGATGATTTGGATGTCTAAAAGATCCATGGGGCGCAACTGTGGACTCGCGTCAGATCTGAACGTAAAATTCAGGAAATCTATACGAACACTGGCCGCGAATATTGCGTAGTGAGTCGAATTGCTTGAAGATGAGTACGTCATCTCTACCTTGCTTGCTCATATAATAGAAACGTTGTTCAGGGTTGTGTTGTAGGTACATCGTTGATCCAGTGTAGTGTCTTCTGATATGATCGGTCTCGACCAGATCAGATTTTGTGACAGTTGCTCCGTCACAGACCGCCAGAGGCCAGTCCTCAACACTCGCTATCAATGGTCTCCAGACGCTGTTTTCCTAGCAGTCAGCTATAATGGTAAAGAGCGTAAACTATATCTTGCCTACTTTACAATGCGTACTCGCCCCTTTAATAGAACTTCAGCATCTGAACTCAATTGAGACCGAATCCTAGATAAAGCGGCCGCCGGACTTTGGTCTACTCAAGCTCAGCTGGGAAATCCCTAACCGGCTAGGCAGTATATGTTACGTACCAATGTGGACATGCGTTGCCGGCTGTAACCAAGCGGCCTTATTATTCAGATCAAGGAAAGCGCCTTCAGTCCCGGGGGCGTTCTTTCTGAGCTACACCGATGTTTGTGATCATACAATAAAACACGTATGGTGTTTAGCTTACTCTCCAGTCGAAGATAAAGATCCTATCAACGCCTGTCAATTCCTCCCGTAAAATGGTCTCAATTTCTGGGAGGTAAGTAGTCTCCACAATGTCTCGACTCAGATCTTCGCCGACATTCGTCTTGTAGTTGCGAAAGATAAATCCGTTGGCATCCAAAGAGAACTCATGAGGTACAGTACGGACGTCTTTCAAGGGGATTTTGACGTTTCTGAAGACCAGGTTTGAGCTACGTTGGTCCACCGCATCATCAGGTATATCAATAAATATCTGAAATGGTTTTTCCCGTGAATACAGCTCTTGCCAGTCCAGGAACTTCAACGTGACGTCCACATCTGAAGTCGACATCCTGATCGATAGTGCAGCGTCCGACTCCTGGGCTAACACCAAGCAGAGAACAATCCGGAGACAACTTGACCTAAAGGACTCGAGCAAAGAAGCCGTAGGTGGGGTAAGGCTAGATGTATTGCCTGATTATGTCTAGTGTCTCACGTGCAAATTCAAACACGCAATTGGAAGGTAGAGAATCCTTGCAAGCTACATGATTCGTCTACTCATTAACACACCCTGTGCTCTGAAATACCCATTACAGCGGACAGCTTCCAGCCCGACATGCCAATTTCCTACCAGCAATTGATACAATCCTTCCGAGATCCCGTTTCACGCTCCTCAATGCACACATGTGACTACTGGGTTTAGCTCGACGACCGAATTCAGTACAGGCTGCGCTCACCTCAGAAACATTAATCGACTAGGCCGCCAGACTGTTCCCTTGAACTTCTGGGGTTCTGGGACGGCTACTGTTACGCTGCTGGATGGTCTTCTTGATGGTAATAATGTCTTGGCCGTCGTCGAAGCCGCTATCCACGACTCTGTCGGAGAACGTCTTCTTCCATGGTTGAGCGCGAGCATCTATTTCTATGCTCTGTAGAGTCTGTTCAACCCAGTCCTGGTAGTCTGGGCCAGAAGAGCGCCCTGCACTGTTGGCGTTGTTGACGCTGAGCTCGTTATTACCCGTCTACGGACCAAGAAATTAGCTGTTGAAGGGCAACATACACAAAGACTAGGACCCTCACTGTACTATGCCATATGTGATGCTCTTGCGCTGATTCAAGTCTTCTATTTTTTAGTCAAAGAAATAGAGCAGAGTTATGTGGACTTTGGTGTGATGAAGGATAGAGAAAGGGCAGGCGATCGACCCTAAATGAAATTTGCACGGACGATCGGCTAGCTAGCACAACTATCAAAGGCCAGAATTTGGATAAGGGCGGGGTACAAAGAGTAAGGAAGCCTGAATGTTTTCTTTCCTATCAGTACTAGGGTGTGGGATTCTGCAAGGCATCGGCGTATTCCATGAATACAGCACATCCCGCCGATGCAGTGGGTGACCAATGAGAAAGCGAGTGCACCCACCCATTGGAGGAATGGTGTTGCCAATCTTGATTGTGTCTCGACGCCGCCTTAAAATTCGGTCACGAGTTGACCATAGCGGAATGTCCACCACACTCTTATCACATGGTTGGCCTTGTTACAACCAATATCGATGCTTTGCCATGGGCCCTGCAGTCACACACATTGGACTTACAAAGCAGGTGGCAGGTGAACTTCCACTAGGCCACCTCGTGTTTACTATACGGCACAGCGGGTCAACAATTTTGACAAGGACGGTACGATTATAGCCGCAACGAATCGATGTCTTCATTTATGGGAGATTTTGGTGCCGATATAAGTGAAATTTTGACATTATGTAACACGTCGCTGAAGTGACATGCCTTATAAGAGATGAAGAACTATAGAGAAACCAATATCTCCTGACCAGTAGTTGAATGAGTATGAGGACTTGATTCTTTTGCAAGTGTCTGTCCCTGAGGAATGTCAACATCAAATTTCCACAAAATATTTGCGACAATGTCTCCGTCTGTTTGGAATTCGAGGAGATAAAATTCAGGATCAGTAACAGGCCATCGACCAAGACGCGCATTTTCGTCTTGACTTATAGCCCAAGAGAAGGTGTCATTGTGATGGTGTTTGAGTGTATAACTGAGCTTGACGATCGCCTTGGATGCACATATATAATTGGTCCTGCTCGTGATAGATCTCCATATGCCAGTCCCTGGCCGAATTGTAGTACTTACCAGAATATAATGAGAGCGGTTTGGCCTTTGTATCTGTATCTCTATCTTTTGCAAGTGATTTAGGGATATTCTTCCACTGGCAGACCGAGGACTTCGCACTTTCCCTGGCCAATTGCTCATAGTCATTTTTTTCAGGGGTGTCGATCAAGGTCTCCATTAGTAGTTGACCAATCCAGTCGGCGCAGTCGTTATTGGCGAGGGAATTCGTGAGAACCACTATGGCAGAGGTGGTATCTGGGATTAGGATCACGGAAGACAAGAATGCAGCAAGACTCCCATTGTGATGATAGATCAACTTTGGCTTCAAACCCCGACCAACAACGGGCATCGCCGAAACGTACATCCCATTCATGCCAGTTACACCAAGACTCCCTGGGAGCATTGTTCTCGCCCACCCAAGGCCACAGGACTGCTTAGGAAGAGGGTCATCCGAGAGGGCGATGTGCGGAGCAAGAAGCGTAGGAACTTGCTTGAAAGGGTTACCATGCTCAGTAACAGTCACAGATGACGACTGTTCGGCATTGGCAGCTAGGAAGGCTTGATAGATCACCAGCAGATCTTTGACTGAACTCTGTACGCCGTTTGCTCCACAGGTCAATTTACCATCACTCACGTGAGGGCGCTCCTTGTTCTGAATGCAATCGCTGTCTGACAACGCCATGTGGCCTTCAGCAACGTTGTCAACCTCAGGATCGCGCACTGTGGTTGTCCTTTGTAGATGAAGGGGATCGGAAATTTTCTTTTTAAGGAAGTGGCCCCAGCTTATACCACTGGTGCGCTCAATCATTACTGCGGCCATCGCGAATCCCCAATTGCTGTATATCCACTTAGAGCGAAAGTCAGAGACTTGGGGTAGACTGGAGACAAGAGGCATTGTCTCTGCCCGTGGCATTGCAAGCCTGCCAAATTCTCGCCACCAAAATGCATTCTGCGTGGCGAGCCCAGTCCGATGAGACATGAGATCAACTAAAGTTGTCTCTTCACGTATAGTGTGGTTTGGATGTTCGAATTCGGGAACCAATGTGGAGAAAGGGGTGTCCCAGTCGAGATATTTCTCATCGACAAGTATTGCGACCGCAGCTGCTGTTACGGCTTTGCTCATGGAAGCGATGTGGTATACGGTGTTCTCGTCTGAGGGTAGGCCCTGACCCACATCGCGATATCCAAAGCCTGCGGTATGAATAACCTCATTATGGTGCAGGACTCCGATGGACACCCCGGGGGTGCCAGAGATAGCACATATACGACTTATGATAGGAGCCAAGGCTTGGAGGCGGTCGATGATTTCTTTCATGTTTTGAGGCCTGGTCCTGTCGCATGCATGTTAGCAAGAATTTGTTGGCAATATGATACTAAAGGGCTAAAAAGAGAATGACACACATAGTCAAGCAAGCAGCAGTTCGTGCAAAAACCCGTAGGCGGTGAGTGTACTGCGCAGAGTTCTACACTTACCAGTCGAAGAGGTCAGAGCACCACGGCACATCTATCCTTGAGAGTTGAATTGCTTAATTTAAAAGAGCGGCTGATTGACTGAGCGAAGCAATCCTGGTACTGCTAAAGCAGCGGCGTAAATGGGGAGATTGTGGTTTGGGACCACATTGGCTCTCGCAAGATATGCCTAGTCAGGGAGGGCAAAATAGTAAAAACGACATCAGTCAGCTCTCCGCTACCAGCTCTGCGAGGCGAGATCCGTGAGCAGTCCGAGCCTGAGGTCAGGCAGAGCAGTCGTGTGGGTAAGCGGAGCGCATTTGAGCGAATGTATTGCGGGCCAGCTGCAAGTGCAGGCACTAGAATCCAACGAATAACTTTGGTAGATAAACTCATTCAACGGTATCGACGTCAAATGCTATGACTGATATATCATGCGATATTAAAGATCGTAATTGATCTGTCTTCACAGGATAGGATATCATCTCTCTTATCCTCGGCATCTTTCGATATGTCGTCAAAGCATAGAAAGGGCTTCTCAGCCTCGTATAAGCCGCGCCATTCGAGATACCTAATGTTTGTGGTCTCATGTGGTATCGTGAAGCCGTTTGGATGGGCAGTGTTGTGTTCGAGTCTCGAGTAGCTTCTTCCTAAGAGGAGCGAGGCTTCAAGAGCCTAGAGAAAGGAATTACAGCCAATGTATGCTTTGAGGCTGACATCTATACGAGATAACTGATAGGGTTCAGGCCATACAAAGATGTGACATGGGACAGAGTCTGATTTGCTGCTTAGGTTACATTAGAATAACCGCGGGCATTCCCTCACCTGATGACTCGTTTTTAGACTCAGAGTTTCCGGGGCGCATTATGCAATGCATTATGCAGGGTTCTCCGTGTTCTCCGAGTACCGGCCTGGCATAAGGACAACCCTGGACAATGCATTACACCAAATGCACCTACAAAACGGTGATTCTAGGACGTGTTGACCACTTACAATTCATCATCAACGAGAATGATGAAAAATCCCCGAGTCGTTACCCAATGAATGTGCGACGACTGCGGGCTGGTGTCACACGCTTTATCGGTGCAAGTCATCTGCACGATCGAAGTCAAACATGCGGATATTCACTTGCCAAACATAAGTCATCTGTCTTGATGCATAAACGGGAAGCGAGAATCTAATATTAGCTGAGGCGCTGATCGTTGCACTGTGCTTCAGCACCGACTACTGAACCTTCAACTCCCACTTGCTTATTCCAGACTGTACCAATTCCACAAGTGTATGTTCTCTATTCTCACATCAGCAGATATCATCGAGACTCCCATTCGAATCGATCTAAGGCTCTGAAGAAGCATCCATGTCGGGCCTCCCACCACGCAATAGCATGTTTACTGGCAGGGATGGACCTTTGGAGGAATTGTCAAATGCGCTGAAGCCTGAAACCTCTGAGCCAGCTTCGAAACCGAGAGATCGCAAGGCTTGCGTTATACACGGTGTAGGTGGATTAGGCAAGTCTCAGGTCGCCTTGGAATACGCATACCGCTTTGGAAAATGCTACAGCCATATCTTCTGGCTTAGAGCAGAGACCGAGACAGTCTTGACTGATTCGTTTGACAACATACTCCATAAAGTAGACATTGAGGAGGAAAAGATTGAAACAGAGAAGAAGATCGAGCTTGCTCGCGAGTGGCCTGAATCAAGCGGTAAATTCGAGCTTCCACCCTTTAAGCTTCATCTCCGTTAATCTTATGATCAGTAAATAACTGGCTAATTATATTTGACAACGTGGAAGATGCTGCTACGCTTTCTTCGTTCTGGCCCGGAGGAACGTGTGGGACAATACTTGTGACTACGCAGAATGCTACTCTTATTAGTCTAGCATCCTTCGAGATCAATCTGGCCCCCATGAATCCGGCGGAGGGTAGCGCTCTAATCCACAAGTATCTCCAACGAGGTGAATCCGAAAAGGAAGACGCAGAGAGACTTTCCAGAGAATTAGGCGGTCACCCACGTGCCATTGCTCATTTTGCTGGCTATCTAGCCACATCACGATGTTCACCGCACCTTATCCTAGAATCGCTCCGGGGCCGAAAATATTCTAGTCGCATATGAGCTGACGGCAGCGTGGCCTCGTTAAGTGGCTATGCACGGACCCTGAAGACAGTCTGGGACTTGGCATTGACCAGGCTCTCCGAAGATGCGAGGAAGCTCTTGAATATGATATCATTCCTAAATCCGGATTCTATACCAGAAGAGATGTTCTTGGGCCACGAGCCATCACCAATACAAAGGAAGTGGCAGTACTGGGATGAGTTCAGGTAGTTACCCGATTCCGAATCGAAGCTAAAGATCTGACTCTGTGAAACATCTGAAAGGTGTTGATCTGCTAGATGGATGAGAAGCTGCATTGCCTAGCCTGAGGTGCTAGAATCTATGGAGGTCGCTGCTAATATACATAATGGGATAACACGATAACACCTGATGGTGGCAAGCTAATAGTGACGCTAATATCTGCTGACAGACTCATACAAAGGTTCAATGAGGCTGTAGGCATACTCTGCGAGCGTCATCTCATACAAGTAAGCGAGGTTGAAGAGGGGCGGTGCCTGATAACCCATCGAGCTCTGCAGATGCACGTCTTGCACGAACTGGATAAGAATTTGCTTCAACGCCAGATGCTTTATGAAAGTGCGCGGGACGTTGTCCGAGAAGCTTTCCCTCGTCCCAATATAGCCGCAAGAGGTGATGAGAGGACCTGGCCGGCTACGAGCAAGTACCTCCCGCACATAACGAGCCTACACGCAGCCGTCGTGGCATCAGATCCGAAGATAGACGGCGACCTTGAGTTTGTCGACATATTGGTCGACGCCTCTAGGTTCCATTATGAATCAGGTGTACATGAGGAGGCAGTACCCCTCCTGCACACAGCAGAGAGTATCTGCGATGATATGCTATCCGTAAAACCAATGGATACTAAAGCGCTGTATCCTGCGATACTATCCCTGTTATCCCTATACGAACGTTTTGCAGGAGTCCAGGGAAGGAACACGGCATTGTCATATATCCAAAGAAGCGTTGAACTGCAAGTCGAGTATATGCGCGATCTATCTCCTAGCTCGGTCACAGATCTGGATCATATCAACCTCGGAAGATTCTTTTTGGATCAAGGGTGCAACCTTTTGCAGACTGAAGACATTACAGAGGCAGATTCATCTTTCACGCAGGCTCTTGATAGCTACACGAAGGCAGGAGACGAGAAGGTTCTTGGCGTCCGCTTTGGCTCTGCTTACGTCTTCCAGTCGTTCATCTGCGCCGTCAATTCGCGCAAGAAGGAAGCTGTGGAGTTATCGGACCGTGGCTATCGAATTGTACGGAAAATATTAGGTGATGATTCCCACCAAAGCACCTTTTTAAACTTCCTGAGAGCTCTGATTCTGTTTAACACTGGTGAGTTAGAGGTATCGTGCTCGATCTTCAAGGATGTCCTTGCGGTTAGACGGCGTCGACTTGGTGATACGAATCATGAAACGCTTAGTAGCCAGTATTGTCTGGCTGTCACTTCTCAGTGGCTGGGAGACCTTGAAACAGCGGAGTAAGTAGGATGAATTCCGAACAACCCAGGCAAATAAACATTCGTTGACAAAACACTGCAAGGTCTGATCTTCGCCACATTCTCGAGTTCTCCAGAGTAGGCTTGCAGTGGAGGGAAGAAGATCTTGCACGGGCCGCGTTTAGGCTATCATTGGTACTGAAGCAGCAGCAAAGTTTCAAGGAGGCTGCATCACTCGAGCAAAAGGCTCATCAATTGCGGCAGAAGTGGGATCAGTTGATACCTGAGCGAGTGTCAACCGGCTTGTCAGGCGACAGAGCTGAGATGGCTCGATATGATTACTGCGTGTATGCGTGGCACGGACGTACGGCGGGTATCTGGAACATAGGGCACATTTGGTGAGCCTCAATCGATGCACCAGCCTTGGTATGAGGCGCCTTCAGCTGCCGCCTAGCATCAGAGCGATAGTTTAGAGTCAGCGAATACGAATGGGGTAACATCAGTCAACAACCCCACAGGTGCTATAGCTCAGAGCTCATGACTAGTGTATTATGGCCATACAAAATCGTGAATTATGTTGAGAAGCCTTTAACATTTTGGAAAATTACTATTCTATGGACCACCACATGTATCTATAGCCTGTTTAATAGGTAGGGTGTACCTTTCAATGTCGCTGAAGAAGCCTGTGAGGTCTGTTTCTCTGTTACTCTTATAGTTCTTCCGTATTCGCGCTGTATCTGTTTTTTTTCGCATTCAGCTCAAAACGCGCTTTTCCAAAATCCTCGATAACTTTTGCAATTCCAAAATCCAGCTGTACCCATTTGAATATGACTTTCTCCATATATATGCGCTCCTCCCTACTAAGTTTGTAAGGATTTCACGGTGGCGTTATGGAGAAATCGTGGTTGGGGTGACGTCAATGACATGATTACTTGGTGAAAGGTGCTTATCCAAGCAATGAGAACCCAGCCTTCGATAGGCGATACTTCCGAGGCGGCTGGCCCACCAAATGTCGCCTCAGTCGCTATTGAACCATCTCATGGCTTGGCAAAAGATAGTGTCCTCAAAGCCTTGCGGACAGCTACTCAGCCTCAATTTGCTCTGGCTAAAGACTCGCGACAAGCCTACGGCCTGGGCCTCTTCTCCTTCCATCTACCAACATGTGAGATCAACACGGTTACCAACTATCACGCACCTGAGATGATGAAGGGTTACACATTGGGTGCAGACTCATCTCCTATGGTCGTCGTTGGTCACACAGGTGAACTTGGGAGTTTTACTAGTGCGTACTGGACATTCCCAAAAACTGAAAGCGCTGTCATTGTGATGACCAATGCGAGCAGCACCTATGGCGATCCAAGCAATATTGTAGCTCAGGTCTTGATTCAAGCTCTGTTTGAAATGCAACCTGCAATCAACTATGAAAAGCTGGCTTCTGGGGTGGTGGTCGAGGCTAAAGCCAGATGGCAGGAAGTTTTTGACGCATGGAGCGCTAGGAGGAAAGTAGGGACCCAACCACGTGAACTGACTGGTTATGTGGGGACGTACACGAGCACCGACCTAAGGATGACTTTGAGTATCAGCACTGTTGACGGAAACGCTGAGAATCCGTTCCGACTTTGCATTAATGGCCTACCAGATCAGAATTCTGACCTTTACCATTACCACCTCGATACTTGGACTTTCCTTCCTAAGTCTCATGATCACTCTCTAGAGATGGGTATTGGACACTATCTGTCTAGGTGGGAGACTTTCAACATTAGTTTTGACAGACTGGCTGCCGGAACTTTTCAGGGGGTCACATGGCCACTTGGTCTGGATCCTCGCGCTGGCCCACAGGTGTTTAGTCGAGTAGGCGCATGAATTTGCGATCATTAGGTCTCCAGGTAATAAGCTTGAACTAGGTAGTTAGCAGTGTACTAAAGTCATAATTCCACAACTTTGCAATCACCAAAACGCCCAAGAGCTAGGGTACCGTGCTTAAATGTCCTTGTCGTGGTAGAGAGTTGCTTACACCAGAGCACACGTAATATACACTAATGCGGCATGACAGAGCATGAAGTATTCCGCTTCTCGTGGGTGTGAAACCTACTTGCTATTCGGGTCTAAATATTGCGACACGTTGTCTCACATTAACTGACACGCCCGCTAATCCATCATGCAACACGAATCACACTGCGCATTTCGGAGACGTCTATATCCGTCGAGCTATGTCAGCTGCTGCAGACTAGATCCTCGAGCTGGGAATTTCATGGCGTATCGGCTGTACAGCGGCTTCCGCGATCCTCAGCGCCAGAGAATACCCGCGGACGTCACAACAATCTACTTATGAAAAGCACAGATGAAAGAATCGGAATTGCCGAACGGCGGGCCTCGTTCCTTGCATAGCCGCCCTATGTGCATTCGCCCGCGATGCAAGCCAGGTTCTTCCCCTTTGTGAGCTCAACGTTACAGAGAGTGACTTCCTACGAGCAAAGGGGGTCATGCTTCTACAAGCGCCTAAGAGGGTACAGCCCAGGCTAGTGTTGGGCTCCGCTGCCCGGTCAGCTCTAAAGCCACCTGCGGGCTAGCCTCAAAAACAGGAACCTCGACGCAAACTCTCTTTGGCCGCGCAAAGGTATCAGAGCGAAACTTCGTGATAAGGCTGATCGGAAACCATCGATTCACTGCATCTGTAATTTGCCACTTTTCGCTAGCCTTAGAAATTATAGGTTTCCTCTGTAGGGCGGGTTTGAGGAGTCCGCTTGCATGAGCCCTTATGCAGGCCCAATAATGTGCACCGGAAGCATGACTTCCGGTGCCAAGCTTAGAGTCTTAGCATTTGCCTTTAAGACTCTCTGAGGGCTCGAACTATTCGAACCCCAGTTGTCAATTATACAATAAACCTATTACCTAGTCACATCCGCTCTAGAACTCACTTTACACACATTATGAAAAGGAGTATATGGTGTCCTTTATGCAAGGTCTTCACCTTATACTGATGATAAATCTATCTCTAGCTTAAGTAAAGATGCTAATATTCAGCACGGAGTCTAAGTATTTATTGAATTTCTAATGAATACTTTATCTCTCTTTGTCAGGGCTGGAAATAGTTAAAATAGTTAGTTTCCAGGGCTAAATGTACTAACTATTTAATTTCTAGCTAAAATTGAACCAACTGTCTTATATATACGAACCAACTGTTCAATCATCACTTAAAATAATAGTAGAGTAGTTTCGATAGTTAAATAATCAATATTTCGCCTAGCAGGGCCCCTAAACCCCTTCCTAATACTATTATTAGTCAATTTATAGGGTATTACTATAGAACAGTTAAGATCTACATACTCTTATTCAAGCAAGTCTATATCGACCGGTTCCATGAGTCCATTTAGATCCTCCTATGTGAAAAGATCTGGCCGAAACTATAACTTCAGGCATTCTACGGCCTCAATCATAGAGGCGGCAAGACTGTAACATTTGTCACCAATATTATTCTTAGCTGCTGAAAAGAGTCATTCCACCTTAGAAGACATAGCCGGCATAGACAAGATATCGGTAGCCATACAAGATAGTAATTAAAATCGTGTGCGTTGAGCCATGCTCGTCCACCATCTAAGGGCTATAGACATACCGATATTCGTAAGTGTTTCATAAACATATCTTTCATACTCGTCCATAGCCATAGCATCTTCCTCGGCTGCAAATATTCAGCTTCCCATAGTCCGAAGGCTGACTTTGGAGACCTCATTAAGGGAGTATGTGCAGGGACAGTAGTAGAAGTATTGTATTCTATCTGCCATAATTAAAGTCATTACTTTCTTAGCAGTAGCACGGTCTTCGGGCTTCCATTTCTTGAACATCGCCCATTTGCGTGTAGGATTCAGTACTACGGCGGTGATGTAGGCAAGATTTCTCTCGTTCTTATTAAAGTATTTATCAATTTATTGTATCCAGCATCGAGAGCTATTATCTGGAAATTGTCACTCTGAAACGTGATGAACGCCTGTTCGTAGTGATCCAAAAGAAACTCCATTGACGGAAGGATTTTTTCAAGAGTGTCCTTTCGTCCTTCGGTAGCCAAGGTGACTTCATAGAAAGGTACAAGGAAGTCGCGAATAGATTGGAGAATGTGCCACTCAGAAGACTTAACAACGTCTTGCTCCAACTCATTCTCTTAATACTGAACTTAATGATAGCACGTTTGACCTTTTCAAGTGCCCAGTCTATCATTTCGTAGAAGGAATTCTAACGGGTCTTCTGATCCCAACGGGGAAGTAGGCCACCACTGAGTTGCCTAAATTCCTGCTTTCGCTGTAGAGTGACACCAACAAAAACGACGATGTTGTGAAACTTTCCTAGTGGTCCCATATTCCTCCATTTTGTAGCTTGGCGTCGGTAGGAATAGTAATGGAATCGAGATCTTCTTGGAGGTAGTCAAGATCATCACTGGCTTTCCCAAAGAGAAACGCCTGCGCAGTCAGGTTAAGAACGTGGCCTTTACATCGTAGACGCCGCTTATTAGCATCATAAAGGACTCCTTCTGCCCTCAAGCCACTGGACACTACCCCAATAAGAGTGTCATTTGAGGAAGAATTGTCCATCATTAAATACCCTAGACGATTCCGTATCTCGAAGTCATCGAGCAATTCGAGGATGAGGGCGGCCTGATTTTCGCCTGACTTAGCTCCTTCTGGCTGTTTCATGCTGAGAGTCAAACAGCGAAGTTGACCTTGCTCTGTAGTAAAATGTGTCACAACTCCCAAGAGGCCAAGTGAGTTATCTGATGACCATAGATTACACGTCATACGGATTTCTGAAATGGTCGCGTGTAGAAGTGATTTAACACGCTGTTTCCCCTCCCGAAACAGCTGCATAACACGATATTTGATAATATTACGAGACATAGGGAGGAGAGAATTTGCGGCCTCGTTGTTATACTGCAGCAACACCCTGAAGTCGTGATCTTCTACCGTATCGTATGGGAGGTTCAAATTGATGATCCACTTTACGAAGAGTTGTGCTAGTGTAGTTTTATCGATATCCGAGGCCATCACCTTCATTTTCTTCTGTGCCTCAGCTTCAAGTATCGTGCCTGTAAAAAATGTAGAGTAGCGCCGCGTTAGTGCCAAAATAGCTGGCGCGCACATCAAAAATTGCACATACGACCATTTCTATGGAGCTCCACCATCAACTATCTAGATAACCCCAAATCAGAGAGAATTAAAGCTATATATATATATATCCTTTTATCTCTATCTCCTTCTTTTATTCTATATCTTTTATAATAGTAAATCTTATTATTATTTTATAATTTTAATATTAATATAGTTTTATAGAATCTTACTATTAACTATTTATTTAATTTTAAATTAGATAGAATTAAAATTATATATTTAAATATTCTTTTATTTTTATTTCTTTATTTTTTATTTAATAATAATTTTTATTATTATTTTATAATTTTATTATTATTATTAAATTATTTTTTAAATTAAATACTCTATCTTTAATATTAAATATATATTTAATAAA
>NAPT01000058.1:0-71920 GCA_002927785.1 Cladonia uncialis
TCCACACCCTGCTCTCCCGCCTCCTCCTTCCCACAAACAATGGCGACATCTCCTCCCCTGCACCCTCCCCCCAAACCAACAACAACAACAACAACAACACGAGCCCCCTCTCACCCAAAGACCTAGCAACAGCAGCATCCGGTATCACGGCTAAAATCCAGAGAGCGAGGAATGCAGTGAAGGAATTGCCAGGTATGGAAATGGGGAACGAAGAGTTGGAAGAGATGATTGGAGAGTTAGAAGCCGAGGTAGAAAGGTTGAGCGGGGTGGAGACGAATATAAAGAAGGCAGTGGGGCAGAGCCTGAGTATGTTGGAGAGAGGGGCGAAGAAGGATGGTGAGGGTGATGGGCAGAAGGAGGAGGCGATGGAGGAGGGGTGAGGGTGATAGGCTCGAAGAGAGTCTTGCTATTACTGATGTGTTCAAGAAGGTTCGAGCAAGGGCATGAGAGTGACGAGTCGAGTGCGGGTACTTTGGTCGGGGAAGGCAGCCCTGAGGGAGAGGTAGCCCTGAGGGAGATGGGGGACCTGTCTCTTGACACGCATGTGCGCTGATGAGAACTTACGAACGGTGGACGGCCGGTCTTGGACCTCGCTCAAGCTTCCATTACAGGGAGCCCACAACAATGAACTCAAGAAGTTCCAAGCACCGAGTGCTTAATGCACAATACACCAGATATCGGCTTGCAGAGATTCGTCTACCGGAAAGGCCGTCTACTCTAGTGGAGCCGACTGGCTTTGTGCTTGATGAGAAGTACGTACAAGGTGGTACAGAGCATGACCTAATTTCAGGTCAAGAAAGTAGAATAGCTTTAATCGAATTCGACTGGCACTAAATGTCGAAAATCCTACAATATATATCTATCACACCAGGCGCTATGCATGTTGAAGCAGGAACTTGTTGAAGAGGGTATCACCCTAGCTTTTCCTTCCCAATGTTGAGTAACGCCTTAAGACACCATGCAAATGTGTGGAACAAATGCAAACAGCCACCCAATGAATATTATTTAGACTGGCAGCGGGAATGTCCCAGCCCAGCCTGCGATCTCTTTCTGTAGCTCGTTGATTGCTTGGATCTCGCCGCCAGCAACCTTGGCCTTGAAGTCCTTCAGTTTGTTGGCCTCCTTCGGCAGACTCTTCTGCACGTCTTTGCAAATACCAATGCAGGTGTGGATATAACCAGCAATCCGCTTGAAGTCCTCTTCACCCATGCCACGAGTTGACATTGCTGGTGCTCCAATACGGATACCGCATGGAGACAATGCCGATTTGTCACCTGGAATTGCATTCTTGTTGCATGCTATGTTCACTTGTTCGAGGACAGCTTCCACACGAGCCCCGTCAAGAGACTGGTTTCGCAGGTCCAAAAGCACCATGTGGGAATCCGTGCCGTCTGCAACCAGCTTGTAGCCTAATCGCTTGAATTCGTGTTCAAGAGCTTTAGCGTTTTTGATGACTTGCTCCTGATACTGCCTGAATTCAGGCGTCATGGCTTGCTTGAGTGCAACAGCTAATGCTGTAATGGTGTGGTTGTGAGGTCCACCCTGATGGCCTGGGAAGACAGAGAAGTTGATAGGACCTTCAAGATCGTAAAGTGTTTCTTTCCCGCTCTTGAAGTCGGTCTTCCTCACACCTTTGCGGAAGAAGATCATTGCACCTCTGGGGCCACGGAGTGATTTGTGAGTGGTTGTTGTAACTATGTCAGCATATTCAAACGGGGAGGGGATGACGCCTGCAGCGATGAGACCGGAAATATGTGCCATGTCCACCATGAGATAGGCACCACAAAGATCGGCTATCTCACGCATACGTTTATAATCTATGAGACGACAGTAGGCGGATGTGCCGGCAACGAGGACTTTGGGTCGGTACATAAGGGCGTTCTCCTCGAGGGTTTCATAATCAATGATGCCATTCTCGAGGTTGACTCGGTAGGGGAAGGTCTCGAAGTATGTGGAAACAGCAGAGATTTTTCTCTGCGGTGTCTGGTAGCCGTGGCTGAGATGTCCGCCATGAGGTAGGTCCAAGCCCATCAGCCTCTCGTGCGGCCTCATAATGGCTTGATAGACTTGAAGATTTGCCGGGCTACCACTCAAGGTCTGGACATTGACACCCCACTTCTCCTTATCGAGCTTAAAGACTTCTAGAGCTCGGGCCTGACATGTTAATTCGATTGCGTCGATGAATTGATTGCCGCCGTAATATCTTGCACCCGGGTAACCTTCGGAGTATTTATTTGACATTGGCGAGCCCAACGCATCGAAGACGGCTCTGGAGGTAAAGTTTTCGGAGGCGATAAGGACGATGGACTCTCGTTGACGCTGTATTTCTTGTTTCTGTAAAGTCAATGATTAGAGAAGGGCACGAGCCATTACGCTGCATCAACTGACCATGATGCCGGCGATTTCTGGGTCAATTTCTTTCAGAGAATTGTGCATGATCTGAGGAGGCGGTCAGCTCGGTTTCATCGCTTGTCATTGTGATGGGAGAAACGTACGTCCTTGTGGGACTCTGGAAGAGCGTAGGAACCCATGTCGCCCATGATTAATGTGTGATGATGGCTGTTAGGGATTTCCTTCGTTGGAATTAAGAGAAAATTGGATGATGACAACGACTTTCGCGAACACTTTTCGTTCCCTCGGGTGATCCAACCGGAGACCGATTAGCCGCTAGAATACCTCTACCCAAATCTGGACTAGCTGCTCATTGGCTTCTCAGCCTTTGGGTGGGAATATCAAAAGCTCTATAGCTCTGTCTATGCGGCATCCCTTGCATCTAAAAGCTACCTTATCAATCTACATCCAGCTGCAATGTTCTACTATGTTACTATCACGGTCACCACTGTGGCTTCGACAAATTGCCCGCCCAAGATCCACTCTCAATGGTTCCACCGCCCAGATCTCTAGCAAACTACAGCAGCTCCCTTCCAGCCGTTCAATACAGACAATTGCCGGGACAAGGAGGCCGAAAGTAACGTTTCTACACCCCCTTGGAACCCAGTAGCTGACAATAACAGATGGATGACCTCGAGAGAAGCAAGTTCCCCAAAGACATTGCAACTGTCAAGGCGAACTTCCCAGGCCTTGGACCCTCTTCGAGGACCATAAGACGCCGTCAGCTCTTCGGACGCGGCTCGCAGCGCCCAAATCTAATCCCCCGGATCGATAGCGCCAGCATATATGTTGCAGGTCTTATTGCACTTTGCTCCGCCGTCACCGTAGCCTACTGGGCCACAGTAGCTCGCGGAAGAAAGCAAGGCAACTGGGAGCCTCTTCAATTCATTGAGCGCAACTTCGTCTGTTCCGTGGACAACATCAAGTCAGGCCGGTGGTGGGTCGTTTTGACCTGCTCGTTCGCGCATTTTCAACCTTTGCACCTTATAGCCAACATGTGGGCATTATGGGATATCGGCCGCCAGTTCGTCTGGATATTTGGCGCACCCGCCTTTGTAGGGACCTGGTTTGTCTCTGCAATCACGGGTTCTCTGGGCTCGTTATACTGGGAGAGGCATAAGAATAGCGATAGTGTGCCTACGATGGGAGGATCGCTTGGTTCCTCTGCTGCTATTCTCGGAGTAATGTTCGCGCAACATACATTTATGCCATCTACTCCACTCCCAGGTCTGTTAATACCACGTGCTATTCCCGCGTGGAGCTTTTGCGCGTTTCTGGTTGGCGCCAGCGTGTACTGTTTATACTCTGGTTCTCTACCTATAATAGGTCACGCTGGCCATTTGGGCGGTATGGCTGGTGGGGTTGCTACTTACTTCTTGTTCCTCCGGCGGATCTTTCGTCGGTGAATACCACGATTGAATCAACATTGGTATCGACCATGTACGCCAACGCAAAGTGTTATTTTCGTCTTCCGCCCTTAGACACCACGAACAGCAAGTAGCTGTTACCGCCGTATATAGGGTCAGCTTCATTTCATTCCTACGCATTGTTGGATCCCAAGGGATGCCTTTTAGAAGAGGCCCATCTCGGAACCCCTAATTCGAGCAATCAACTCCAAGGCAACGCATTAATCTCCACGAAAGTACTTTTGCGGATCATCAGACTCTAAGGGAAAACAGCTCTATGACAGACTCTCGGACTATATGGTAAGCATTACGATGGACGATGACGACTACACGAGACGACGGTCACATTATAACCACTATAGAAGCATAGGTAGAATTATATTCAAATAATCTTCGTCTCTATGTGTTCCATTCTGGCGCCATAACCTCAATGAAAAGGGGTATCTTCCTGTTGAGAGAACACCGATACCCGCAACATACAACCTTTCTTGTGCTCCCTCAACCCAACCAGTGGGTATTCCATTCTGAAAGATGCAAAAAATAGACGCTAATAACACAGACAATTAAGCAACGCTGCAGCAACGCCAACGCCCACCCATCTCGTGTTGTATCTCGTAGGGTATCTAGCATCATCAGGTCGTAAACCAGTACCGTAATCTCGTCCAATTTGCCTAACGCCGCATCCAACCCATCCCAAAAAGAAGATCTGAGTCATTCATCGAACTCGTTCAGCTAACGATAGCCAAAATCACCATGATACCCGCATAGCTGCACAACTATCATTAGCCCCGCTTGTGCCAATGCCGGAAAGCCTCAACTGGTACTCACGTAGCAATCGCTCTGCCCCACTCCCTCACCCCTCTCACATCCCTCATCACCTCCGGGCTCAACGTACACAGCGCCGCCACCCCAACCATCCCACTTATCACCAACCTGGCCAAGATCTGCGGCACAATCCTAAATACAATGATCGTGGAGAGCAGCCCGAATGCGACGACTATAATGGGTGTTTCGAGTGCGCTGCCAGCGCGGTGGTCGGAATTTGCTGTAGGGGGGAAAGTGGTGGTGAAGTTGGGAGTGGTATTGATAGGGGGAGTGGCGATGCTGAGGAGGTCGGACGGGTCATCGAGGAAGGCGGTTTCAGAGGAGACTATTGGGGCATGTTCAGCTAGCCAGGCGCGGTAGGCGACGATGGAGGTTGGTGGGGCGGGAGAGAGAGTGCGAGTTAGGTTGCTGTAGGAAGCGAGGGCTCGGTCTGTGGGCACATAGGGTTAGCTAGTGTTGTTTATGGGAGAGAGGAGAGGGGCTTACTGTATTGTTCGACTTTAGCGAAGCTCCTATGTAGGAGATCTATCCTGTGCCAATGTAATTGGCTTGGTAGCTTTGCTTCTGCTCTCCTCGAGGCGGGTCCTAGGCCGGAAATTTCCTGCTCGTTTGCGATGGCATCGTCTAATTCTCGAAGCTGATCCTCCATCTCGGCGATCTCGTCTTGGAGGTAGAGGAGCATGCGGTTATTGAGCATCTCGAACTTGCGATATATTGGCTTGAGCAACGCATCGTCTCTTGAATCGATATTTGAGGCCAGAGACTCGTAACCTGAGTTGCTGGTCCTCGCCTGGGGTCTCTGTGGACGTGAAACCTGCTTCATTAATTGATCTACAGGCATCGGGCACAAGTCAGGCATCTGACTGCTATCAATGTGAACCGCCTGCGATAGTCGAGACGGAGGCGGAGCATAATATGCCTCTGGCCCGAAATTGTTGTTCGTTTCCATTGATGGCCAATGCTTATGATCGAAGGTAGAACATGGATCCACGGGATCTGGCGAGATCTCCAGACCATAAGTCCCTGAGTATTCATGGTGGCCATCTACCTCGGTGATGGCCTCTGTTAAGGATTCATCGAAGACAGTCGGCAGCTTGTGCTGCATGATTGGTGAATCTTGGTCTGGACTGCTTGACCGTACAGAGATTCCCGAGTCCGAGTGGAGACTTGCGCGTGCCCATATTCGTTGAACACCATCTTGTATGGCCCGTACCTCTAGATCACTGTATCTTGGCGACTTTGGAGAGACTTCAGCCAACTCTGCAGAACTCGAGCTGGACGATAGCCCTGCTTGGGCAGCCTCGGCGTGTTGCTCGGCAGCTTTCTCCTCCATAGCACCATTTTCGTATTGTTCTTCTTCCTCTTCTTCCTCTTCACCCTCTTCCATCATATAGGCGAAGACGTCTACGTTCCCTCTATTCGGGTCATCGATGCTCTTAGAAATTTGGTGACGTAGCTCAGGCGTGTCGGTCTCTCCTTTCTTCGCGTCAGGACGCTTGGACGGTCGTAGACTGGATGGGAAGATTGAGTATTTATTAACAGTGGCATTGTTGCTTGCTGAATCGAGGGACGTGGTAGATATGACGGAGGGAGCGGACTTCTTCGAAGACGCGGTCGAGGGCTGCTTCGAGTGACGCCGACGTGAGTTATTCGATGGCATCTTGTGTTACTGCCTGGCTGAACAGGCACGTCAACATCGACTATCCTTCAAGTTGTTACTAGGCCTTGCTGTGTGCAATTGGGGACGGTTCGGTGGGTTTGAAGATGCGGGCGTAGGACCCGGTAAGCTTCAACGTCCTTGAGGATGTGGATAATTGTTGACGAGACTGCCACTTTTCAGCTCTCTTTTGAATACCAGATATGGTAGAAGAGGTGTGTCTAGTAGTCAAGTGTGTCTCAGCGCACGCACGTACAAATGAAACACCAGTTGGAACCAGAGGGAGGGGGGTTATAGCCCCCAAATGGCAAAGCCATGGACCCCAATGCCCGAAAGCTCCGCTTGCTTGCGCGCGATACATAACCAACCAGCGGCAACTGCGCAAGTGATAGCCCAGCAAATAGTAAGGGGGCCTTGTACCTTGCTTTGGGAGTGGCCAGCTGGGAGATTGTCGCATCAGTCATCGCCAATTGTGGGTAGGCGGAGTTGTTCGTCTGCGAAATTGGATGGAAGATCAGGAGGCGGCGTCTAGCAATGGTCTAGCAAATGGTCCCAATCGGCAAGGACTCCAAGTATGGTTTCATGTACGTCTGAGTTGGCTGCGCATAAAACGGGCAACTTGCACGACATGTTCTCCAAGTGTCATTGTCAGTACCACAGATTGCGCAGCTAACCTCACCAGATTCTCGACCTGGCATGCTCCCAGATCCTGCATGCACTTGTGTGCGATTCGCACGATGCATAGCATAGCCTGGATTGATATCGGTCGACTGTATATCATTGATCAATATCTCTAACTGACCCCCTAGTCTATGGAGCATTACAATTCCAAATACACAATTCCACAACCGAATCATGTCTCTATTCATCTCCATCATGCAGTGACCCCATTTTGCTGAACAGGCGTCCCATTCTGATGCCCCTGTTGCTGCTCGTGCTGCTGCCCATTCTGTCCAGTGCCAGGTTGAGGAGTGCCTGATCCTTGCCTGCTGTGCTGCTCCGCCAATTGAGCCTTCTGTCTCTCCATCACTGCCGACTGCTCTTCCGCGGACAGACGTCTTGGCTGCGCCGCAGAATCAGAACCAGCACCAGC
The DNA here is from genome assembly GCA_002927785.1 of Cladonia uncialis. Taxonomy (NCBI): domain Eukaryota; kingdom Fungi; phylum Ascomycota; class Lecanoromycetes; order Lecanorales; family Cladoniaceae; genus Cladonia; species Cladonia uncialis. Next base: position 7,373 of record NAPT01000058.1, read on the forward strand.
TGCACTAGTGCCATTGACTTGAGGGGACGCTGGAGTTTGCGATTGGTAGCCGGAAGAGCTCTGTTGATAGAGCGGAGGACGTTGACTTGATCCTTGTCCCTGTGGTGGATAAGATGAGCGAGCTTGTGTTTGAGGCGACGCGCTTCCGGCGCCCTGCGTCGACCCGTATCCGTAACCTTGTGGAGGGACTGGCCGTTGCTGATAATCGGTCTGGCTTCCTCGATAAGATTGCGATGCTGCCGCTGGTGGACGGGCCTGGGCCGTTGAGTATTGTGAATTATAAGTGTAACTACTGGTATTCTGGCCTGAGTAGGGGCGGTATCCATTTTGGTAGGCTCCGTAGGCGGATTGTGACTGTTGGCCGTACTGTTGACCATAATTGTAGCGAGACGCAGAAGATGGCGGTGCAGGTTGTGGAGCGTACCCGGTCTGAGGCCCATAGGATGACCGAGAAGGCCCAGCAGGGTAATTGGATGGTCTGTTGGAGTATTGAGGATTCTGAAGGTAGCTCGAAGCGGGAGGGGGTCGAGAAGCTGTTGAAGGCGTGTACCCAACTCGTGGATATTGTTGAGCCGGAGTAGCTGTTGCCTGGAGATAATTGCTATTACGGGCAGGTGCAGCTGGATAAGCGCTCGGGGACTGAGTTGCAGGAGCTGCAATTCTAGCTCTTGCTGCAGCGGAAGCTTCGCCATCTTCCATGGTGCCCTTTTGATTCCTGCTTTCGATTTGGATTTTTGGACTGATATTGAGAGCACCCAATTTGTCACCATCCAACTTGGCAAGTAAGTAGGGTGGTAGTGACGAAACTATCAAGACTAATTGGGCCTTCAGCACCTCATAGACGTCAGATTCAGCGGATGATGGGGTACTTGGGCTTCCTGAAATGCCACTCAATTGTGGAGTCCCGGATACCGTGCGTCCATTTGTTGGCCCAGTGAGGTTTCTGACACGTTGATGCGAATCAAGAGTTTCGAGCAGGTCCGATATATCCTGGAGGAGATCATCTGCTTCTTGGCTGTTCCCGGGCGCCTCCAATCTGGGGGTTTTGGAAGTCTTCATGACTTCGCTGTCGTCTTCTGGCCTCCAATTTCGGATAGCCTCCCTCAGCTCATCCTCATTGAGTTCTTCCTCCTCCAAAATACCGTTAGATTCCTCCCCCACGCCATCCCTAATATCTAAAAGGTCCAAATACTTAGACTCTCCGTATTTCCTCCACCACAGCCGATTCTTCTGTTGCTCCGACACCAAGGCTCCAGAGTCATCTCGGTCAGGGGCAAAGCTAGAGTACACGCTCCGAAACAGAGCGTCCTCCTTGGCCTGATTATGAGTGGCGATCGTCTCTTCTGACATCGGATTCTGAGGCTCACCAATGCTTAAAGCCCGGTCTCGCTGTTTTCTCTTGGATTCAGAGGAAGCGAGTTGCGTCGGTGATGGAGCAACATTGTAGGTTAGCCATTGACCGGTGGACAATGGCTGTGTAAAGAAGCTATCCCGTCGGCCAGACCTGCTTTTGGTTTCTATCTCCGTTGGATTGTACCAGCTGACGGACGAGCCCTTTGTGAGAGTATGTTTTGACTGCTTTGGTATGGGCAGAATTGGGAGAGAAGCTGGGGGAGGGAAAACTTCCTTCAGAGTAGGCACCGACTTCCCGTCCATTTCATTGAGGCTATGTTTTGGGATGATTTTGGTGGTTGTGATACCGTTAGGTAAGGCAACCTCCGAGAGAGGTTGAAGTAACGCCCCTGGCTTCCGTATGCTAGAGAAGAGCTGTTTCGGGGGTCGAGTGTCCGCCAGGAGGGTCAGAACGTTGTCTCCCGTATTCTCGATTTTCGCCTTTAAATCCGTCTCTTCTAGAGGTTCATCTTTGACGCTCTTGGAAAGGTTCAGCATATCTGGGCGTCGGAACATCTCTACACGGACCAGCTTGTCCAGCTCTTTCTTCAGGGTAGCTACACGGGCCATTTCGGCTCTCTTTTCTTGAAGAGTAGTCCATGTAGTTTCACCACCACTTATAACTTCTTTCAGCTCATGAACGATTCCAGAAGTAGCAGTATTCACATCCCTGACAACCTCCTCAATCGTAGTGTAGGTTTTGTTTTTTATCGAGGATGCAATCGTGGTCTCTTCCGTAGTTTCGGAAAGCTTCACACGTTTGGCGTCGTGAGATCCTTGCAATATAGGGTTGATCTGCCGGTCGAAGATGGAAGGGGTCGTGTCGTGTCTGTGTTGCCGTCAAGGTTAGCAATACAGACGGACAATACGAATGCTCGCGTAGAACAGATGACGGCAAACTCACTCTCGCAATATCTCCAGAACATCCACAAGCCATTCATGGAATTCCTCTTGTAGCTCTGTAAACTCGTTGGCATTCAACTCCCTTCCTTCGTCCTCCCCAACATTGTCCTCCCGCTTGCGCTTCCCAGCCATCCTCCACACTTCACGACGTATATTGTATGCCTTGTGCGACTCTTTCTATACAGTATTCCAATCTTCTATGCCTAGGGCCAACCCAACTTCCTTAGGCTAGTCAAGCCTTGTGAAGTGTAATAAGGATCACAGTTGCTAGATTTTTCGCATTGGCTTCAGGATTGCCTTTGCCAACCCAGGAACCCACTGGAGGCTTTGATTGATTGTAAAGACGTACGTTGGGGCACGGCGCAGGGTGAAGACACTGTTTACCTGAACTTTTTAATGTTCTTCAGGTTGACCCGTCTGGACGATCGACGCGAGGGTTGGCGGATAAGGAAGTCGCGCTCCGGTGCTCCTAGGGGTCACCAAACGTGCAGAGAACCACATAAGCAAAGCTCGTCAATAAGAGAAAAATTGACTTGAGATGTTTTCTAGCATAAGGACCATATTTTGATCTCCTACTGTTGACGGTGCTGAATTGTTTCTTTTGAAGGGATTCACAGAAGGGATCACGCTAATGGGTAGGGCTGGCTTGGAATGATGACTAAGCGAGAAACAGCGAATGGCGCTCACGAGTAATCGGGGAGAGGTTACTAGCAGGTAAAGCATCTGCAGTCCCTGAATGCGGTTCATCATGTGGGTCTCCTTATGCTTGAATCGTACAGAGATCACAGAGAGCTTCAGATTCATAGCTTCACAGCCCGTGAAGTATACTAATTTTACGCTCTCTGGTTACAATCTTCCCCAGTATTAGAAAGGGGGTCAACGGAGGACACCATCTCAACAGACTAGCTAAACAGTCTGCCTATAGCGTTACAGATTACTGAAGTTGGAAGAGGTCAATCATCTATTCAGCCGGTTGGACATTCCTGACCGGACTGAGTGAGAACGATCTCCTCCGGTCGAAGGCTTACCTGGTCTACGAGCAGAATTGGTCTGCTTTGCACACACTAACTCCTTATTTTAGAGGTGGTCCTACAAAAATCTTGACCTTCCTGCGGTGGTAGAGAAGGTTTTGAGAACCATGTCTGAGTCCGTGGTTTGTGCATCCCGCGTCTTCGTGTAACCTCGTGAAGTATCGATGAGCGTCTCTAAATAACGCCTTGTGCTTGTCTGTTCCAATTCTCACATATTTTCAATAATACAGGAGACTATTGGCGGCGAGAGGTCTAGTAAGTCACTGAGCGCCGTCAGAGCGTGACTAAATCTTTCTAAGGCTCCGTCAAGAAGCGCCAATCGTTGCGAGCTCACCCTTCCTCCGGGTTCAAGGCTGATGGCAGTAGCTCTATCAGGTGGCGTATGCGCGCATATGCCACAGAGACTAGCGCGTCTTCCCCCAGAGTCTTCCCAAAAGCCAATTTCTTGCGCGAAAACCTGCACAAGAATCAGATTAAGTGGATGTACGATTGGACAGCTGAGTCAATGTATTCTGCGGCTATCAAAGACGTGGAGGATTATCCTGTGATGTAGTGCATTTTTCCTATACAGAGCATCTGAGAATCGGCCGTCGTCCATTCCTATAACGCCGACACCTCCCCCCATGCCACGAAAATACCAGTCGATCGATCATGCTCTATTATGGATTGTTCGTTTTCGATATAATTTTCAGGATGTCGTGGAATGAATTGCGTATCTACTCTGTCCTGAGGACATGGGAACGCTGTGTCATAGATAAGCATTTTGGTGCACAGCCTCTTGCATGCGGATCACGCAAGCAGCACCTTCTACCGTTTTTGCTTCGAGAGATCCTGCAACAGACTCTGCTTTCTCCGAAGCGGGCTCAAGCCTGAGCCAACCTTTAATCGAAGACTTCCAATGTAGTGGTAACGCTAAGCCAAACAATCACCTATTCTCCGATGGTACCCTCTGGAAGGGATTCCCAGGCCTGGCCAAGTAGGATCCTAGCCGAGTTCGCCATTACACCTTGGGATCTCTCGACCTCCTTCCACTTCTCTTGTTCGAGCAACCGTATTCCTCGTCTTCCTCAATCTTTCTTCTGCAGCCTTAGCTTCTTGGAAGTCTATTGCTGCAGCTTCAGGTAGGAGACCTCACAAAGCAATGACCGTGTCTTCTTTCAAACCTCCTAGGAAGAGTCGGGTGTACCGGATCTCCGAGTTCGATCCTTGTTTTGCTTCGCGGTTGATTGAGGCAAAGATACTTCTGATGTGGGAGATCTTATCTTCGCAATGCCCGTAAAAGTCTTCCCTGAAACTCGAAAGAGCACGCCTTAGAGATCTGATCAAATGCCACTGTATGGTACTCCGAAGAAAGAAAAGAATATGGGCATATATATTGGCTATGTTATGTTGCATAGTCTTTGTCCCATACAAAGTACACTCCTTGACACAAGCATTCACAGACTCAGTTACCTCGAGCAAAGCCGGAGATAACCCTTCTACGATCTACTCGTAGTTTACTGAAGCCTTGACAGGTTTCAACAAAATACTCTTTCCAAGAGAATGTAGGAGTAGTGGTGCAGCAGGATCTTACTTTGATCAATTCCTGCAGCGTACCGTAGAACATCCATGTATACTGACTGTTGAACCGGAGGATCTTAAGCAGGTTGAGATGAGATCGTGGCAGAGTACAGATAGGTTGGTAACAAGTCTTTGTGCGGCCCCACTCTCCTCCCTGCTTTTTTCGTTGCCAATTTTCTTCAATGTTCTGGGCCATGTTGATGATGTCTTCGAAACAATGTGAACGTTGCCCAAATTGGATCTGTGCATCAAGTGGAAGCTTGTCTCGAGGTGGGCCCCAAGCGTCGCTCAAGGAAGGTATTACCCTTTATATCTAGTCGCACTATGTCAGGGTCTTTGGGGTAGGTGATATTAGAATCAAGAGTCCGACACATTGAAACGTAGTCTCAGGTTCCACCACGAGGCCGACCAAGGTTCAAGTTATTTGCGCCATTCTGCAAGTTCGTGTTTTCGCTGATCCTCTAGATCTCTTGCCCTGACCACCCCTCGGGCAATGGAATCCGACGGTGGATTTGGCGAGGTTTGAGACTCGAGATCAAAGCTGAAGCTTCGAAACAGATGTCTTGCTTCTGTGGAAGTGTCGTTATGATGGAGAAGGCCGTCCATTGTCCGGATTGCCCTCAGAAAACAGTATTGACAAGCGAGAATTAACCCTCTCAGGAACCATCAGCAATGGGGTCTGTATCTTCCCATAATGGAGCACAGCAGGGCCAGATAAGCTGTCATGATTCCATTGGCTCGGTTTTCCAGTGGGTAGTCGAGACAGATGTGATTTTGCCTTACTCATCGGGCTTTTTTGGGGGGGCTCATGACGCCGTAGGATTATTGGTTGGCGCCTTGCTCGAAGGGTCTGCCGATACGGATGGGGCGACTTCAGACAGAGTGTGGCGTACTTGGCGCTCCCTAAAGCGTTGGTGGGGCCCGCATGTACAAGGCTGGAGGCGGCACAACAATCTAAGGGCACACGTGCTTGACCATTAGCCTGATCCTTCACGCTGCTCCAGGTGTGATCCCGTTTAGTCCTGTCTAGAACCTCCTAAGATCTCATGTTAAGCAATTCTTGTCTACATTGATTGATTCATTGCTTTGAGCCTCTTGTTCTTCCGATTTCTCAGTCTCGCAGGGATCTCTGCGACGGAAAATTCCAGAAGGAATCCCTTTCTGAAATTACCATCGACAGTTCCTTGTTGGAGATCGATCCACAACACTTCCCTCAAAGTTGTCGTCGGGTCGTTTCCCGGCCAAAACTGCATGGAAGACTCGACGTGCGACCCGATTGCTATTCTCGTTCATCATGAGATGAAATGAAGAGATTGTCAAGGACAGTTTAGTCCAGGAAGAGCTGCAGCCAGAGATGGAGTCTGCCTCAAAGGCAGTGTATGGATTACGTTGGGTTTACGATATCCGTTCTGAGAGAACAGGTCAGTGCCAGTAAGGTTGCTTACGCTATATTTCTTGGCCTGTAGTTTGAGGGTTTGTCAATGGTCGTTACTGAAAAATACTATTCAAAGTCGGCCCTAGCCACCAGAACATTCTTGGGAGGGACATACGGCTGGTGTTGTTCATTGAAGACGATCAAGTTTCCCGCAAATTCAAATGGAGGTCGTACACGATTGCGTCGCTCACTACACCCAACGGCCCCTTCTTTCGTTGACGATCAATGGCATTGGTACGGAGGCCGCCACCTCAAAGAACAAGATCGACTTCTACTTCGAACGTGCCAAGCTGTGGGACCCTATGCTGTTGATTGATGAAGCAGACATACCTATGGAAAGAAGGGATAACCAAGACCTACAAGAATTAGTCTCGTTTCCGGTATGTCAACTATAGCGCGCATCATCGTACAGAACTAACGTTAACAGGCATCGTACGTGCCATGGGAAACTGCCAAACTACCCCGTTTCTAACGACGAATCGAATCGGCTCTTTCGAGCACGCCTTCATCTCTCGCACACACGTCTCAGTATAGCACCCAGAGTTCAAAGAAGAGGAGCGTGGGAAGGTACGAAAGATAAACTGATGAAGGAGTGGAAAGACATCATGCGGGTGCCGATCGAGACCAAGGATTACACGCAAAGCGTTGAATTGGAACGGGCGTGAAATTAGGAGTGGTATAAAACGTTCTGTCCTAATCTACAAAGAAAAAGTATAGTGGTCTGATACCTACCAGTTTCTAAAACTGCATCGGCCTTGGCAGACTTTGAGGGGAATAAGGATGAAAAGGGGATGGGCAAGTAGATGTTGGACGAATTGGGGCTTTTTGAAAGCTCGTTTCGTAGCACAGTTCTCACACATGGCATCGGCGGAGAGGCAGTGACACTCGTCTGGGTGCCTCACTCTAATGTCGCATGAGTGCATGAGTGCATGAGTGCATGAATGCATTGTTCAAACGGAGCAAAGAGTAGCTGCAGGTGTGATTGGCTCGTGATGGACATTTTGATTGATTAGTCAGCAACGCTCCTAGAGCAGCGACCATTCATAGAGCAGCAGGGTCCTGCCTCTATAATTGTTGGAGACAAATTCTCCAGCTGGAGCATTCTACCGTAGAGTACACGGCGTGACACCCTCAAACTGGCTTGGCGAGAATACACCATAGGAAGCAATCACTGTGTCCATAAATGCTGATTTGATCTTCAATCTGGCTTCTGTCGATCTTGTCCTGGCGGAGCTTCTGGCGAACCTTAGGCGAACCAGTCGGAGACCCTTGGAAGCCTTGCAGCCTAAGGTAGGCGAACAATCCTCCTCTTACCATGTGCCGATTGGCAGTATAAAGAGGCTCTGCCACTGTGGGCCCAAGCGCGAAAAACCGTCCATCGTGCCTTAAACTTCCACCCAGCTTCCTTGTGACCTTCCCTCGCCTCTCGCGGTAATTCCACCTAACGACTGTGTACGCTCGTTCAACCTCCAACTGATTCTTGAGGAAGCTTCGGATGGTCGAGTGACAATAGTCAGTGACTACTGTATCACACAATACAAACTACCTTAGCGAGCACCGACGTTATCGCATTGTTGCCTGCCTCATTTCCGACTGGAGATACAAGACAGAGCAACAGCCTTAGGGGATTGTTTCCCGCACTGTTCTACTCATCTCTAACCCATGCTAAGCCCCCCATACCTTTGAAACTGCCCGAAGACTTCCCCTGCATCCGCATAAGTCGGCGCCCTCCTGTACTGGGTACCAGTCCTCATAATGTTCGATTTCTTAGCGCTTCCAACCGAAATCCGTTATGAGATTTATCGGTATATGAGGAAATACGTATCCCTACGCTTATCAGTCCCAGTGTCTTCTTTCGGCTATGCCAGCTATGGCTTTCACCCGGAGATCCTTATGACCAACCGTCAGATCTCATATGAAGCCAAGCAAGTGTTCTACGGAGAGAACGATTGTACGTACCCACATGAGCGTCTTCCCCTCTCGGACTGCTGTCCTACTTATAGAACATCCCAACCGCATTGCTCACTGCCCTGACCTAGGTCGCTTCCGGCTCCTATTCATACAACATATCGCTGACTTCTCGTTTAACGCAGGGACATTCTATGCTTGTAGGAACATCCGGGTCCAATCAGATTGGTTCAAGCTGCTGCCCCTGCGTTCTGCGCTTCCATTCATACGTAGAGCTCATATCCGATTCCGACTGTACCATTGGTTGTACGCACAACTCATGCCTCATCCCAACCACCACCTCCAGGCGGTTACCTTGAAAGCAAACATCAGCCAGATTAGCAAAGTGCTCGCCGGAGCACGGTGTCTACAAAGCCTTAACCTCAATTGGACAGAGACTGTATACCAACTGTTAAATACGAACCAAGACAGTGACTCTGACTCGAGGATGGCCAACTATTGGAAGTCACATATCGATAAGATTGTACAGCCTCTGACCACCATTCAACCATCTTGTACTGTCAGGAAAAGCGACGTCGTGGTCATATACATGCACCCAAGAGGCGCTTTTGGCCGCCCTTCTGGCCACGCTACTGATATGGAGAACGCCTTCTCTTCCACTATCGATCAGCTCATCGCCGCTCGGGCATCTTCTACTCGATATAAGAAGAGGGGACTACAAACGCAATAGAATAATCGTTGCACACCGTCTTTGTTTGAACCCTGCGAAGCCATTGTCGTCATCACGTCTCGATGCTTCGAGTCGAGTGTTCGCTTCAAATTTCCTGCTCAAAGCTTTGCCTTGCCCTCAGTCACCCTCCAAAGCGCACATCCAATTAACAACAGAACGGTGATCCTATCGCTGGTATAAATTTCTACAATATTCTGCAATGACAAAGCGTATGTACTATTGCCCAAGCAAGCTGATGCCCCAGTCTTACATGCTATTTCGAGCAAGAGGACATGGTACTGGAACTCCTCAAAGAGAAAGGTGCGAGGAACAGCGCATTAGAAATCTAGGCGCTCATGATGATTGCTTAGGCCTCGGTTGGATCATGCTCAACCACGGGTGAGATCATCCAAAAAAGCCAGCAGTACTAAGGGCTATCACTTAGACGTCATACAAGCTTTCGCTCTACCCAACTCTGTCATACCACCCAATACTTTGAACGTATCACGACCCTCGGTCACGAAACCAGCAAGGGCCAAGTCCAGCGTTTAATGAACCTCTGGGGACAGCAATTGAGAGATGCTGAGCGGAACAGAGACGGCCCAGCTGCATACAGCCTCAGACATCCGAACCTATGTGACGATATTGAAAAGCCTGAAGCGACGGATGAGGGTCTCGAGAGAGATGGACGCAACTGATCATCATTGAGGCCGAGTGTGATTTATGAAATTGAGCCAATTATCAGCACCATGGCCTGGGACCCTGTTTTTACCTCACACAACACAGTCCGAATCACGATAATGACCTTTGCTTGTCTTTGAAGCTACATCGATCCCGCGGGATTTCAGTACCAGTGCCAGAGGAGTTCACCAACTATACAGCCCATCCTTCACCACACCCGTCCGCGACATTGTCGTCATAGTCCGGTTCTACAATTACACATCCACAAGGTCCGAACGGGACCAAAGGTGTACCACGATGTCAACCAAGGGCTTTCACGATTGGATCTCTGACCCTCGGCGGTTCATCCAAAGCTTGTTCGCCTGAAGCGCCGTGTTCGGCTGTTGAAGGCCCGTTTCTGCACATCGCAAAATCTCATCTTTACAGCTCCTGTGAGCAGGGGAATTCCGAGCTTTTCAACTTCACAACCTCGGTATATGAGTCCAGAAGGCGATTCACCAATTACTATACCTGCTCAAATCATCAATGTGTCAAATCCCTCTCGCATGAGCCAAGCACGCACTGGCCCACTTGCAGACTTCCAGGGCTGCACCTAGAAAATCAAACAGCCAGGTCTCGCATTTAAGAGTAGAGGAAATGGATAATGTTAGATGAGGCGTTGAGAACTGAGAACGATGATGAAAATGGAATCACGCGGGTTGCCAAGTTCCGAAAAGACTTGAGCTTTGTTGCGTTCTACGACGCTGAGCTGGAGCGGAGTTGCGCAGGCATAAGACGGCGTCTGGTGGGAAGGCTGGCTGGTTCTAAAGGATCTGGCACGTCTCGCATATGGAGATCCCCAGGCTGATGTCTACAGAAGGGGGATATCTTAGCTTCTTCTGCAGCATTTTTTCTATAGCAGGGATCTAGGGAATTGCAAGGCTTGTGATAGAGTTACTACTAGTCATGGGACTATTACTAGGTTCGATGCGGTGCTTGTGCTCGATTTACCTGATCTTCGCATATCATCGTCTGCTGGCTATTGGACATAGTACACCTTGTGGCATCTAAGCACATAATCCGCGATCTTCTACTCTCATGGATTAAATGACGTCTCACAGCACTGGGCACATCAAAACTAATATCTTCGTCCATTCATCTCATCCGGCGTTTTCTCTTCTCTACAAACAGTAATACCGATCCCCTTATTTGACTCTCTGATTCCATTATCCAAGTTGGCGTGAATGTAGGCTGCATGCTGTCTGAATCCAACAGATAATGCTTTTTGTTCCTCCAACATCCCCGGAACCCGCATTCAACTGAGAATTTTTAGTACCCGCGCTGTTGACCTTGCGTTTAGGCAGTCCTTATTGGAGCAGTTCTGTTGTTTGGCTTTAGGGGGCTTTTTGACTGACTGCCATGCAAGCCTCTTCGCTTTGAGGAAGTGTGACCGGAGACATTGCCAGATGAAGATCCAAAGGATTTGGGACTGAGTAACGACTTTGACGACCGGAGAAACGGTCCTTTTGTGACCCCGCCACACGTAGAATGATGTGGCAAACAAAGCAATCGATCTTGGTGAACTTCTGCCTCGCTTGCTGTGACACCTTTGCCGCTTTGTGCAGGACAAGAATGAGGCCTATCGTCATGTGTAGCTGGAAAGTCGACGATATGTGCATCAGAAGTATGTTGGTCTTCGGATCTGAATAATACTGAATCTTTCAGCATTGGAGCGGGTCGTTTATCTGCTATCAGTCAGTTGCCATAGTAATTTGAGTGTCAAGGCCGTAGCTCACAGTGCCGGCTCTAAAGATTCAGCGGCCGTACTGAGCACAATATGTTGCACATTGCTCTGGCCCCTGATATCAACTCGGGACTGTGCGATGTCTGATATTGCGACCTCCAAGAGGACAGGCTGGTAGAAGTATTCGGATTTCTTCGGTACGGCAATATGAGTGATTATGGATGTAAGTTTATCACATCTGGCGTGCGAGAATGTTACTGGTGGAGAGAATGGAGGATATGTTTCAGCCCCGGAGATAGAGGTCTTGTATGATATCATTGCATGCACAGGCTTTGATTCTTAGATGATGGGACCGATGATCTGTCTTCCTCACATTCGATTCCGCAAAGCTGGGCAGACGCCTGCTGTAAATGGAGGGGAAAGACGTGGCAAGCCTCCATATCTGCAGCGACCGCTACGTTGTATGGGCTAATATGGACATTCGCTACCATTCTAAGGCGTAGCCTTAGTAGCTAAGATGTCCGCCAAAAGCCTCCATATCATTCTACGATTCCTCAGCCACAGCAGTACATGTTCTAGGACCTACCTGTGCTCATGGATATTGACTTGGGCGCCCTGCCGCACTAGCAAACCTGAATACATTGCCGGCCTGCTCCAAGGTGTTCTGTGCAAGTGACCTTTCCTTTCAAGCAGCGACTTGTGGATCGAGATAAGGAAGCCGGGACAAAACGCTACCAGCGACTAGTACCTGACGTCAACGACATCCTGGGATGAAATAAATGCTTTGGAGGGAAGAAGAGGACCATCGATCAGGAAATTCGAGGATAATTTGGATTATGTCGAACGGAGGCCGCGAGAGGGAAGAGACTATGTTCGTTGGCGATGCTGGCTCGATCGAAGACGTTCGATTTGGCATAAACTCTATCTCCAAGTATAGTATCCCTCTCATTCCGGCTATTTCTATCGCATCGGCTGTGTAGTGCTGTCCAAATGTCCCAGGACTAAGTTATCAACAGCTTCTGGATAGGCTCACCATTGTTGCGTACTGTGATACTGGGTCATCATTAGTAGTGCCCCATGATGGATTGATTACCAAATTCAGTAGATCTCGTTCAATCCATGGAACCAGTGAGGTGTCCGCGATCACTGCATCCGCTTAAACGTTGACATAGCGATATAGCACTCGATATAGGTGGCCCTAGGCCTTTGCTTCTGAACGGACGTTTCAAAGACTTGAGATGATCCCTCGTCAATATCGATGTAGTCCCCCTGACACGGCAGATAAATTGGAGCTTGCGCTTCCGGGTAGGAAAGGGGGGGGGGGAAGAGTTATTGTCGTAAGTGTGGACATCTTCGTCTCTCTCTAGGAGCGTGAAGATCGGCCCGCCTTTGTGCTCAGCCGGCAGCTCCAATATCATGGGTCCAAAACACCGTCCGTTGGGGTTATGCAAAAGATCACTTGCTCAGGTCATTTGTCCAGACTCTCCTGTCTCGACCGTCAGTGCTTTCCGAAAGAAGCAAATCACCCGGGTAAAAGAGGGGGAGGATTACGCAATGAGGTGGATATACTGCGCTACCGCTAATGGAACGTAACTCCTCCCATGGCGGTAGTATGTTGATGTCCATTGACAGAATCTGATGGCCCAAATTAGAGAAGAATCAGCTCGGAGGAGTTGTAGCCTTTGTATCGGATTTCAATTGAGGTGAAAGTCCCAACTAATTGTGAAGTTGCTTATATGTTGAAATTCCGAGGGCACTGGACAGTGGCTAGCTGCACGGATCCAGGTGACTTGACAACAGTAGGGTCACTATGACGTTTGGAAACCAGCGCATCGAAGACTCCATCTTCATGATTTAATCACCTGCTCCCATACTGCTATCTGTATCGGAAGGCATGGTACTTCATCCGCGGCCCGCGCGGACATGGAGGATATGCATTTCAACCTTGCGCCCCGAGGTCCTTCGGCTCTCACCCAGCTAAAGTGGTCAAAATGCAGTCACTGGCTGGTCAGTATGAATTGCAAGATCTCAGTCAGTATTCCATGTCGCATTCTATATCGTACTCCTACCATACCCCACCATCATTGAGTATAAGGTTTGTTGATATCCCACTGAGACCAGTTAAGGCAAGTGCTATTCAGTGTGGTAGGTGGTGATAAGATACTTTGGCGTCAGCAAGAAGGGTAGGTGATAGTATGACGGTATGTCACAAGCAGCTTTTTGATAGCGTTATTACGCAACTGGGTCTTTCAGTTGCGTAAGCGGGGTATTTGATCACAAGATGCAAGCAGGAAAGGGCTTTGGTGTCGACTAATCAAGAAGAGATCGAGGACCTTCTTACCTACTAAAGTTAGCGATATTCCTATGGACCGGTTGGTGCGTAAAACATATAGAGTCAGTCCATGTATAAGGTCAACGAATTATGGTACAAATGGACGACCCGAACATAATCTAAGCGCTTGCATCAGCGAGAAAAGATACATAACCGCTACACCATTGTACCAGCGCCATTAAGAATCGAACACTAATACGATTAAATATCAATCCGCAAACACAGCGAAGGCACAGCCTCATGGCTTCCTCAATGTGCTTTTGGCGAACCTTGACTTTTCTGCTCTCTTTCCAACCAATTATACGTCCTATCTATGGTCAAGCTCCTCCACAACCTGAAAACATTGGCATTAATGGCACCTCCTTCCTAGACCATCAAGGCCCAATCAGTTCCTTCTATGGCCAGACCTTTCTGCGTGAAAATATTCCCTACATCGACATACCGGATACGAACATTCAAGATGTTTACTACTACCGCTGGTCATCCTTGGCACGTCACCTCCACTACGCCATTGCAGGTACCGGATACGTTCTTACTGAGTTCGTCCAGCCGGTGGAGTATTCCATGGCGTTTGACACAATCGACGCCGCGGCTGGTCACCAAATCGACGAAGCCAGATGGCTTCGCAGCGACTATTTCACAAATGACTATGTCCAATTTTGGACCCGAGGACCCGGAAACTCCACACAATACACCCATTGGATTCTCGATGCCGCATACCGAAAATCGCAAGTGGATGGTGATGTCCAGTTCTTGATCAATCAGTTGCCGGGTATGATCGACATGTGGAATCAATGGTACTTTACTTTTGACTTTGGTATCGGGCTGTATTATTTCCCCCCAACTGACGATGCCCAAGAGTTTAGTCTGCCTGGGTGGGTAGCGAGCGATGGTGGACTTACTAACATTACGCTCCTTGATATGGGTCCGGACACATACAGGCCAAGCCACAATGCATACATGGTAGCCAACGCTCGCGCAATCGCCCAAACGGCCGCAGCTGCAGGAAATGGTACAGTCGCGGCCAACTTCACCTCGATTGCCAACAATCTGGAATCTGCCATCTTTGAATACCTTTGGGACCCAACACAACAATTTTTCGTAGACGTCATTCGTCCAAACAATTCCAACCTCACTCAACTTCAAGGACGAGAAGAGGTGGGTCTTTTCCCTTTTCGATTTGGTATTGGGTTGCAAAATCAATACAGCGACCCTTCCTCTCAAGAAGTGTTCGATGCTCAAGGATTTGGTTCCGAATTTGGCCCTACTACCTTGGAAACCAGGAACTACTATTACGATGCCATCAAGCCGGCGACTTACTGCTGCTATTGGAACGGTCAATCGTGGCCATTCTCAACAGCCCATGTGCTCAAATCACTGGCGGAAATTTACAGGACCGGCAACTCATCTTTGACCGCAGACGATTATTACCAAGTCCTCAGCACCTACGCTACAACTCAGCATGATTACTACGGGCGCCCATTTGTTGCAGAAGCCCATTACCCTGAGGTGGATGCTTGGAGCGCCTACACAACCAACCACTCCGAGCACTACGATCATTCTACCAACAACGACGACGTAATCACGGGTTTATTAGGTCTCATTCCGCGTACCGACAATATGTTGCAAATATCCCCCATTATTCCGCACAATTGGACCTACTTTGCCCTCGAAAACGTAGCCTATCATGGCCACTTACTCACCATCCTTTACGATTTTGATGGAACTCGTTATGATCAGAGCAAGGGTTTGACTGTCTATGTCGACGGCCAGAGTTTTTACAACAGCCCCAACCATACTGCATTCTTCGCGCTTCCCAATGCGACGAGCACGCCGTCTGCAACCCCAATCCCAGTCAATATAGCAGTAAACCCGAAAGGCAATGACTACTTCCCCAACGCATCCGCAACCACTACTTACGGCCTTGACTCCCCATTCAAAGCCAACGACGGCTTCATCTTTTACGATTACATCCCCGACAACCGCTGGACAAATAACCAATCCTATTTCTTCAACGACACTTACGAGCTTTTCTTTGCTCGACCGCAAACCTTTTCCTCCATAACCCTCGCAATTTACTCCGACAGGGCTCGCGGAGGCATGGTCGACTGCCCTGCTTCTCTTGAGATCTACGGCGATACCGGCGTCTATGCAAGTCTACCAAACTTCACCGCCATCTGCCTGCCCAATGATCGTAATACCATCTCCTTCGGTCAGAATGTCACAAGCACCTTTATTGCTGTTAACATGTATATCCAACGTAGCATCGCTGTTGGCCTCGCCGAACTTGAAATCTGGGTCCCACCTTCCCGCGGTCCAACTTACTACGCCGTAGACCACTTCCTAATGAATACGATTATTGAGTTCGACAAGTCAACGAAGAGTGCAACCGTCACTGGCGCTGTTGTCGGTAACAATACGGAGACAGGCTCGATCATCTTCTCGGGCGTATACTCCGAAGCAGGCGGACCTGTGACGCTAGATGTTTCCTACACGAATAGGGCGACAGAAGCTAGTATGATGCAGGTATTGGTCAACCGGGTCCCAACAGCAGGCGGGAATCTGACCCTTCCACCGACGGGTGATGCCTATCAGACGATATCGCTGGACGGGGAACTTCTGGCGGGGAATAACTTTGTGACGATTTCGGGTGGAAATGGGTATGTGTATTATGATACGCTTACTGTGAGTGCTGTGAACGCCGTGAAAAAGGCCGCGTGATATTGAGCGGGAGTTCGTATATCAGTACGTGTACCTGTTCCGAGCGCTTGTGTGTCCCAACTCTTTAACGTAAGCGGAACATACCGAAGCTAGACAGAAGCAGTGGATGACGCGGATGATGGAGTCAATAAGAAAAGCGGTTGTGGGAGTATATATATGACTCGAGAGAATACTTTGTAGAGATTCTAGCCCTTTTGGTAGATGAGCTGAGTGATAGGGTACGTGGTCCGTTAATGTCCACCAGAAGCCTCCGCTTTTGATTCCACCCACTACAAAGCGGAACTCCTCCAAAACTATTTGAGAACATTCCTTGTCCATCCCAATCAAAGCCATACTGCTATAAGTTGCTATTCAAGAATCGAACAAGCTCCAAAAGACTTTAGCATCAGAAGTAGTAATCTTATTATATAGGCTTGAGAGTAGGAGCGTGGGACGCATTCAAGAGCGATGTCGCTCGCCCAATCCTTTCAAAACTTGCAGCTAGAACGTAGGATCAAACGAATTTTTGCCGTTGATACCGTTTTGTCAAAGAAAGCAGGCCTTGTCAGACTAAGGAGACCTTACAGAGCACTCCACTGACAGGGCAGACTATCTCAGAATAGGGTATGAACCGACCATACATAGACCATCTGTAGAGTGCCAGCAGATTAATTGTAAAATATTAGGTATGCAGGCACCTAAGCGAAAGCCAACGCAAGCAATTGATAATTGTTCCGGATACGGCATGTACAGGCTTAAAACATTCCAGGACTCCTACAGCCAATCGCCGTATCATCGTTCTTGCCGCAAGGCCTGGGTTGATGAAGTAACCAGGAAATCTTCAAAGGGAGAGCAAACCTTAATCAAGAATGCGGCATGAAAGCGAGGGATCCTGAAGAGACAGACGCTTTGAAACATCAGCTGAGTTCTTGCTATCCTAAATGGGGAATGGACAGGCTGGACGTCATGCGGTCAGGTTGCTGGTCGGCATGGCGTTGAGTGTGCTGTAGATTCCTGGGGCATTAATAGTGTAATACTTAGTAATAGTACTGAGACCAAAGGAGCGGTGTAACAAGAGTATAGCACCAATGCAGGGCGAAGGCTCACACCCAGCCAATCTGGTAAATACCGGGATCGAATGACGTTAGCTTTTGAAAGCGCGGTCTTATTGATGTCACTGCTATACTCTCATTTCGTCTGCGTGTGACACGGCAAGTAAATCGAATCCGGGTCAGCCTACTAACACCGACCTCTGTCTACTATCTTAACTTGTTGTTTGACAATTAGCATCAGCATGTTTGCTATTAGCGTCACTATTCTCGCGTCTTCTGTCATTATTGTTTACCACTTATAGGTATTAACCTTATTATATATTATTATATATTAGGAGCCTTATTCCATAGATTCTAGCTCGTTAGGTATATATTATATATATATATTTATATTACTCTATATTTTAGATTAACACCTACTACACTCGTCAAGCAACAACATCCAGCGATTTATCCCAGTATGTTTGAATGTGGTTTCCACGCAGACTTATTCAGCAACGCGATAACCTGATTGCTATCATTATCCATAGCTCTCTAGCTGACCGCATCGAATTATCCAATAAGCAACACTCCTTCCAGGACTTATCTTGGCTCGGCAACGTGCACTCGTAATACTTTCACCTCTTAAGATTGAACGTCGAATATCATCTAGTACGCTTGTCAACAGCCAAAACCCTCTGGCATATGCCGCTGAGTAGGATCACTGCTCTCTGTGTTATTATCGTTCGCTATTCTTCTCGGACACTGATGTTTTTCGACCTCTTTCAGGTAAAGCCAACCTTCACTTCACCAACATGTCGTCAGAAGGTTCAGTGCCCGATCTCAAAGTGCCCAATGAAAATACAGCAGCAACCGTTTTCGCTAAATAATCAAAAGTAAAGACAGATACACCTATGATGCGGCGTTATCGCCCTTGGAATTGGGGAGCACAGAGCCTTTGGCATCAAGCCGTAAGAGAATCAGCGAGACTCTAAGTTGGAGCGCGAACGACAAATGCTGGTACGCTGAAGGTCAGAGGCGGATGGCCCTTAAAGAACAAATTTGGCCGACGATTGTATCAGAAATCATATGATCAGGGGACACGCCCCGGCGTCGAATCTTCCTGCGATTAGAATTAGATATGTCCATATCTCCCAGGAAGATATAGGGGAAGCCTGTAAGATGTGGAAGAAGTACCACTTATCACTACTGGATAAAGGTAACGATACACGCTGAGGAACCCGGATTCTCTCCCATCCATGGTAGGACCCCAGCGAATTGAGACACCCGCGACCGAGGGGGCCGAAAACGTGCAGTCACTCGGTTGACATCACCCCAAAACCTAGTGAACTCACAAAGCCTTCCCGTGCTAGGGTAAACACCCCACAGCCTCAATGCAACACATTCCCAAACGTTGCCCAAGTAATCTGGACGCGGCTGGCAGCAGCTGTTCCGCCAAGAGATCCGCAGGCACTACAAAAACTTGCGAAACCCATCGAAATGCCGACAGCTGTGCCAACGAATCCGCAGACGACGGTCGAAAACCAGTCGCCCGCGTCAATCGATGATACGTCTAGGCGGCAGCAACAACCAGAACGAACAACATCCAAGTCCATGGACAGAACCAGATCGTCGAGGGTGTTTAAGAACGTCTCCAGAAGTAGACAGCATGATAGGAGATGACGATCTAGAGGTAAGATATAGTATCTCAAGTCTAAACATACAACATCTTGCTGAAAAGATCGCTAGGGTTGGCAGCTGATACCGGTCATAAGACTACAACAGTCAAAACCAAACTAGCAGCAATGCTAGAACAGCCAAAGGAAGACGAGCGAGAAGTTGAGACTGCCGCAGACGAAGCTGCCACCGCGGCAAATGAAGCTTTCGCCGCGGAAGGCGAAGCTTTGGCAGCAGAAGGAGAAGCTGTGATCGCGGTGGAGAAAGCGACAGCGGCTATAGAGCAAGCCAAGAGGATGGCTCTTGAGGCGAGACAAGAGGCCTTAGCAATGAAGAAGCGGGCTCTGAAGGAGAAACGAGAGGCAATTGCAGCGAAGGAGCAGGCTCTGGAAATCAGCGAGCGCTTCCAATGATTTCAGCAATGTACCTTGATCAAATCATGATCCGAAGAGGGGGTTATGAACGAAGCTGATAGACATGCATGCATTCTCCAGATAGTTAGTAGTCAAACTTTCATCCATACATCCGAGCAGAACCTTCTCTCTCTATTGATTTGCATTGATTCAGTTGATGAATAGTGTTCAATAGCAGTGCCGCCAGCACGCTGGAGAAATTCGGATTGATGCAGTCCTTCTGTTAGAACCTACCATCCATTCCTGGTCCTCAGTCCCTTTTCGTCTCTGTCAGCCATTTCTCTGCGCCTTCTGCTCAGCACTTCACCAGCGATTTGAGTTGCAAGCTCGTCCCGCTCACCCGCGCTTGTGTATATCTAGATAGCTCAGCTCAGCCACTATGCCCCAGGTTTTTGGTCGCCTAGACGGGAAGCGTCTCGGCGATGGGCCTTTGTTCCTGCCGCGGCCAATGGCAGCGAGGAGTAGGGGCCTACAGCGAAGAATTCGGCCAACCAATAGATTCTTGTGTAGCCTCATATCTTTCCGCTTCCCACCTAATCAGAGGAGCACTAAGACAGTCCTTCTGTTACCACTCACTATCCATTTCTGTTCCTTAGTCATCTTCATCTCAGCTGACCATCTTATACTTCGATTTAGCACCCCATACACCACCTGAGCTGCAAAATTCCTCCACCCAGCCTCGTCTATACATCCATAGGTAGCTCAGCCACTCTGTCCCAGGTCTCCTGTAATAAAGATAGAGGGGCTCTCAGCGATATAGGCCTTTGCTCTCTATTGCCGCCAATGGCAGTAGCCGCAGCATTGAGGAGCAGAGACCTCTAAGCATAAACAGTTTAGAATCTGTTCAAGCCTTTATCTTTTGTTTAACCAATAAATTCTGTATAGCCTCATGTTGCCCGCCTTTCACTCATCTCTCTGTTGGTTCATCCCTCCTCTCTGTGGCGCTTTTCTCCTCGGTTACAAAGCTGTGGTGATCATGCCCTGTTTGAATTGCCCAGATTGATCTGAAGTCTGAGGCCCTGTGTATCATCGCGGTGGTGTGAACTAGTCGCGCATCTACCAACTAAGCAAAGCATTCGGAAGTTCATCTCAATGCCCTATTTGTCAGTCCTGTCGTATTCTCATCGCTTTGACTCCACTGCGTATTCGATGTGTAGGTATTTCGTATCGACCAGCCATTCGTGTCGTCTTGACAGCAGAAGTCAGCGGACCCACCGAGCTTGTAGGAGTTGTTCGCAAGCCATGAACAGCATCTCGCGCACGCCTTCTTTCGTCCGGCACAGCTTACAGTGGCAAGCTAGATAGCTCTACCAATCGAGCGAAGAGACGGCCAGTAAGGGTGTGAGGGTGCCTTGCGATTAGTAGACGTCCGATATTTGCACGTTCAGCTTCTGCAATCGATCCATGCGCACGGAGGTGGAAAGTGTGTGGAGCTGAACCCAGGATACCGACCAAATGCAGTGCCTGGAGATTACGGCTGTTCGGCGGAGGTTCAGCTCCGCTCAACCTAAACGGGACTGATCTTCAGGAGGGGGCTTTGGGCATCAGTGTTGGGGGCAGCCAATGATATTTCTGTCCGTTGGTGGAAGGAGTCCTCGTGTATGCGGGAGCCCAACAAGCTGCATGATGGCTGTCTCCGGATCGTCGGAGGCGCATGCATCCGACCATAAACAACCATCGGTTCCGGGGATCATCGGATATACACAAACTGGGGAATGATGCTCAAAAGACTGGTCCCACCGTCTGCGTGGGTTGGCAAATGCTACTAACTTTATTCATCAAGCAGCCAATCGATTAGGATACGACCCTGCTGATCGCTGTTCTCAACTGGAAACCGAGCTGATGCAGCGCTTAGGCATGATCATTTTAATATTCAGCGTTTTAATCGCTATTGCCGTGCTTATACAACACCGGAGTACTGTCTAAGTAACTATAGGTAAGATGCTTGTACATGTCCTTAAAGTAGGAAGAGCTGTATCGATGTCTCATTTCCAGGGAAATGAGAACTAGGTATGCGTCAAAATACCCAGCGTTTTGTAGCGCGTAAATAATAGTTATATCTGTAGTGGACCGTCATTCAACCGAATCAACTTTCCCATGCCAGAATCATCCTTTTGCATGTCTGATACATGGCAAGAAGCCGGCCTCCGTTATGCAAGGTTCGGCAATAGTCGCGTGTGAGGATCCCAGTATGCACTCCCACAATCAGTCCAGCTTGGCCATCGTGACCAAGATGGGAATTGGCCAGCCAGAAAGGAGACGGGTGATCAACTAAGGTTAGATGAAGAATTGAATCAAAATCGATCTGGCGATGGGGGCCATAGACTAGAGAGTGCCTCATGATGTAACTGCAGTGGTCCTTTCCAGCAGATCATTGTCAATGATCTAGGGAAATAAAAATTGAGGACCAAGCGCTTTGAGACTGGGACATCACCACCCAAAGACCTGTCCCACCTCAAGATAGAATGCATACGCAGAATCCAGATAGAAGTTGCAATTGACCGCCAGGAGAATGATTGTCTTTTGTATCCAACCTTATAAAGCATCCCACATTCAGCCAGCTACCATTGCACAGCTGCGGGAAATGCTACCGGAGCAGGCTGAGCGTCTGCAAGTTCGGAACTTGACGGGTTTAGCGGCACCAAGGCCTAGGGATAGCGTGCACGGATCTACTGCCATGGTTGAAGGTTTCTGAGTGGGGTCTATAACTCCCGGAGATATGGTTAGTTTTCAAGGTGTGCGCACTTCGCCATGGCGACCTTGGCGAAACGTGCTCGCTGTCTTTGGTGAGCCTATTGTGCTGTTCTTCCCACGACATTTTCTAGGGTAGTTGGCCGGAGCCGAAAGGCAAGAGAAGTGTAGGTTTGGTATGTTCGGCACTGCTGCTCGTTTAAAATAAGATGCGGGGTTGTTATTGAATGGCAATTTTCGTACACCCTGTATCCAAGACGCATTGGTAATAAGCTAGCTCTTTTGAAGCAACATTCGCCAGATCCTTGAGAGTCTCTTAAGGTATGACAGAGCCTTTTCCCGACGTTGAGGCCAATGCAGCCGTCTGGACCGGATGAGTCCAATTCTCTTTTTAGGCACCGACCATGATAATTCCTTCCATATCCGAAAGCTCATTGCTGTGATAAGGCCCCTCGGAGAGCAGGTTGTGGCTGGTTCAGACGATAATTTCGGTTTCAGAATACTTTCGTTAGTTCACATTCTCCACTATGGACCGACTGAATGGGTTACCAAGGCATAAGGTTGCGAGAGTAGAAAGCGATAGTATCAATATGAAAATCCAGGTTGCGAGAAAGGGAAGGATTCATGTGCTTTGAGATGTGATGTTGTATAGCCGTCGTACCCCAAAGAGGTGAAACATAAGGTAGCCTTGTCAAAGAGTAGGATTAGGTTGGTTCCTGATATACGGGTGTGGCTGCTGGAAGGAGAAGGGATGACGAGTTGGGACTGATTATCTTTATCAGGCAGGCAATGGACATTGTGACATTGTGATGATGGTTGATGGTTGATGGTTAATAATGGAAGCTGAAGTCTAGAATCCGATTGCGCCGAATGTCGGCCGGGACTGCCTAATGGAGGTAACACGCTTGAAGAAAAATGTTGCGGATACTATTCCGGATAAGGATAGTGTGGAGAATTTAGAGTTTTGAGGAGTACCGTTCGGGAAACACGGGTTCGCAACGCGCCGACGCGCCGACGCGCCCAATGTCCAAATCCAAATGCACTTTGACCTGTTTCACGCATTCACGCACATAAAATATCTTTTAATTCTTCTGTTGATCTCCTGTCCCTTCCATTGTATTTCCCTTTTCTCTTTGGCCCCATGTGCGTACCACTGACTTGCGTGACTTACGCCTGCACCTTCTGCATCTGGCGGTACAAGTAATGCACTGCCAGCGCTCGAATGCAAGCTTATGCTTCATACATGCATATGCCAAGCTGTGTATATCAAATGATGATTGGCCCTCCGCTTCGTTGCTCGGGCTCAGCCTCCGGGTGCGACAGATTGTCTAATTGTCTAATTGTCTAAATGTCTGATTGTCTGATTGTCTGATTGTCTGATCGTCTGATCGTCGTATAGCCTGTATGCAGGCGGAAGAAGGTTAAATTGGGATGGGATAAGCGGTTGGTGTCAGAAACCGATAGAGGAGAAGTGACGTGCTCATGCTATATGCAACTCGTCCTAGTAAGCAAAGTGCGAGTAAGATACGAAGGTTACCAGCATCCTGGTATCGAGTAAGGTTGGTGGAGGCTCCGTATCTCTGAAGATCATATCAATGCAGGATAGATTGCCGAAGAACTTAATAAAGGCTACATCATTAGCGACCGCTTCACTGTTTGACCTTCTTTGCCAGTGCTGTGGGGCCCCTGTCCGCTCCTGTGGCCCCTGTTGGTACCTCTTTCCAATATGGAAAGACCGTGGCTACCGTTGACTCGGCATACATGTAATTGAATACCAGCGGAGAAGCTCGGGGCCTCCCCTGGGGACTCTCGGGCAGAATAGTTGACGTAATATTACAGCTCCATTGAGATACTGTTGATAGGAAATGAAGCATGCGAACATAAGCCCACGCCTTTTTAACTACTCAACTAATTTCTTAATAACATCAATGCTTATAACTCGTACCACCGGACTACTATGGAAGAGCCAGCCGCCATAAAACCCGTCCAAGTTAGCAGCAGCCCTTGGCTTCAACGCGTACAGCTTTGATAATGCACTTGCGACCCAATTTAATCCTTGAAAATTTGATTTTAACTCGATAGGGTTGTAGCTTTGTTTCTAATGGCAACTCCCGAGGATGCCGCAACTAGTAACAGTCATTCATCCTCAACAGCCCCGAAAGCCCAGCCAAGCAAGCGGGGAGCATGTGATCGCTGTCGCGGCCAGAAACTCCGGTGCCTGCGAGACGACCAGAGCCAAGACGGTTCTCAAGCGCCTTGCGTCCGCTGTTTCAAAGCAGGTGCCACCTGTAGCTATGGCATAGCCAAGCGTGCCGGTAGACCTCCCGCTTCCAATGTATCCCATGCTCATGCCCCATCCCCCCAGCAGCAGAGGAAGGGAAATCGTGCGGAGAAAACGAAAGAGAATGGTAGAGCCTCGAGATCTGTTCTCAACACAAACGGCCATCATCTCACCAGCTTCTTTGACCGCCAGACGGATGGAGGGCGGTTCCGTCGTGGAACTGATGGATCGGCCAGTGGTCGGTTACTACAAGACAGTACACTCATTATCCCCAACCAGGAGAGTGAAGAGGAGAATGAGACTCTGGAGACGCCCCCAGTGGAAAAGCTGAGCCCTGATCCCCTACACGACAAGACATCCCACTTGGCTGGAGCCGATCTTCACTTTGCAGCGTATTCTGGGTCTTCTAATGCAACTTTGCCATGGCCTGACGAAACCCTTTCGGCATTCTACAACAATGATGCAGGGCAAGCTCTGGGTGTCGAACCGTTTGGTCCTAAGTACAGCTGGGCTTTCCATGCCTATCAAGCGCAGCCCATGGACATTCAAATGCCAGCAGCTTTGGCGATGAGTAGCGATTGCCAATCCAAAGATATGGGCACCAACGGATATGGAACACCTGCACAAACATACTCGACCAATGCGGAGGTGTCCGGGTCTTCAGACGAGGCGATGGATCTTGATTTTCCATGTATAAACGCCCATACCGATCCTTTCAGTCCCCATGATGGCTGTGCAGGCTCCTCCGGATTCAGTTTGCGAGCGAGACAGAAATACAGTGGCTGAAAATGAAGTTGGCAACGGCTTCGATGAAAGTACCCTCTCGTTCAATGAAATCCAGCACCGGCGAATGCAAGAGCTGTCTAAACTAACGATGGATTTATACGCGCAACTAGCGGCCAACGATCCCGAAAATGATCGCCAACGTGCTTCCGACACGACGGCGACAGTTTTCCAGGGCCAACTAGTAGGCAGCGTCTTGAGGAGTTCTAACACTTTCCTGACGCTGCTGACTTCTTTCTCCACACCGGACACTTCCTCTTCTCCACCAATTACCCGCCCTCCCCCTACTTCTCCTACGAATCAAGACAACTCTCCCTGCAGTTCCAGCTACAGCAGAGCTTCGCCTTCAGCCTCAACCTCGGATCAAGATGAGTCTACCACGGACGATACCGGGCAAGATTCCCGCGGCAAGCTTCCCAGCGGTAGTTTTGACGATTCCCAACCACCTCCACCAACTGATATGACAACTGTGCTCCAGTTGCTCACCTGCTACCTGCGCATCATCCACCTCCACAGCATCATGCACATTAAACTACTCGACTACCTACTCGCCTTCTTCCCGCACACCAACCAACATGCTGGTTCCGTACCCCCAGTCTTCCCAGGCATGCAGGTCGGCGGCGTCTCGCTAGATAGATTCGGCCCATTTCAGGTGAAACTACTGTTACAGATTGGTATGCATGTGCTTGGCGAAATTGAATTGGCGTTGGGCTTGCCGGAGGAGTATATGATTGGTAAGAGAAAGAGGAAGAAGGATGGAAGAGGGCTCCTAGAAGCAAGTGTGAGTGCGGGGTTCGTGAAACGCTTGATGAGAGAGGAGGCATGGAGAGGGAAGAAGGTGGAATTTGTGAGGGAGCGATTAAGGGATCTGAGAAGGGTTTTGAAGGGTGCTATTGATTTCGAATAAGCGAAGGTGACGAGCCGGCTTTTGGCGAGACGATTTTCGATTTTGCTGTCTGATTGGCGTGGAAAAGGAAAATTTCGTGGTTTTAGAGACGTCTGGTTCATACCCAAGAGTAAGTTAGAGCTGCACAGGCCATAGTACCATCGGTCGACCCCGGGACTTCCTTAGTGGAAGCTTATGGTTTCGGCAGACGGAAAAGAGACGTTATAACCGCCTTATGGGGGTTGCCTGTTATTAATACTGTTACACTGTCTTGTTAATAAAACGGTGAAATTTATTGGTAGTATTTACCAAGCCTGCTAAGCCTTAGGTAATGCTCGGATTTTGAACAGCTGGAATTCCCGGTGCTATGAATATTTTGATTTTAAAGACAGGTCAGCGGAGAGTGTTTCCCGCGAGGGGGATGGCAGGTAGTCGTGGGCGCTGTTAATAATAGGTTGGGTTATGGTGGCCAGTAGACAGTCCTAATAGGTAGCATTTAGGATTTCCAAGCTGTGTCTTAACGTTGAATGAAACAAACAGCCGACTAATCGCCTACCTAGCTGTAAACCAGACGGTGATGAAAATATGGTGAAGGCCGTACCTTGGCATCCACGACGATCTACTAATCGAACAGTGATTTCACTGTGAAGTACGCAGATGCCCCCTACGGTAACAGCGACTATTGCCGTTCAGGTTACATAGGCCCGTTATACTTGAACTTCCATTGTGCATTGGGCAATACCAATCCGCTCCGTGCCAGTCCTGATAGGGGCCGTTCAGATTATGGCCTCATGTTGGTTCTGTAAAGATGGTTGTCAACATGCTTAGCAAATAAGGATGACTTCACTGCACATCCTCTCCAGCGGTGCAGTAGTTAATATAGAAAGTAATTTGCATCAAGGCCTTCGGCTGACAGGATCGGGGTTTGCTTCTAAACAGTAATCGTAGAACAAGTAGATTTGGTCCAAACAAAGTCATTGTTGACATGTAGCAAATTCCAAGAGGGGCTATTATGACGAGGGTTGTTACTGAGGATCCCTGAAGGAATTCTAGACCCGTCTCTAACATGCATATACATCTCTTTCAGAAGAAAAACACGAACAAGCTTTCCAAGGGTTGACCAACGCCAACAGACCCATCCATCTAGAGGACACCCAAATAGCAAGCACAGGAGCTTCGTGAAAGACTCACCGACCCAAATTAGCCCATCCTCAGCGGAACATTGCATGTCCATCTCTTGCTTTCACAGCCCCAGCTCCTTAAATAAGAAGTCATAGCCGATCCCCACATCACTCCACCACGCTTGATCCCCCTCTTTAGTCTTCAGATCATGAATATGCCTCGATCCTTTCACTGTAGCCAATCCCCCTCGTACCCCCATCTTCCGCATGGTGTCACTAAAAGCGACCGCAGTGTGGTATGGCACAATCTCGTCTCCAGTTGCGTGAATCAGGAAGGTCGGTGTAGTGTAGGTGCCGAGTCGCAACTGAGAGTTGGGAGAGATGGCGGCTATGAGCTGGGATGGGGGCGGGCTAAGCCAGGATCTACCGTCGGAGGGTCGAATGCCATTCAGGAGGAGAGGGAGGCCGTTCCCTTCTTTGAAGAGCGAGAGGACAAGCTCGGAGCGCGGGTCACCAGGGCGCACCCAGCCTAGGTGGCTGCTGTCGGTAGCGTCGGGGGTTGTGGAGTAGGAGGTTACCTTTGGGTTGTCAATGAGGGTATTCGGGAGATCTATGAGTGTAATGAGTGTGATGAGTGTGATACGTACTGCTTTGGCAGGGAGGGAGGAGACGATCCTCTCCATTGACAGACGCCGCTCCGGATACATCTCGGCCCGTCGGACATCGAGGTCTGCCGGACACTAAGAGTTAGCGGGTGTGCATTTCATTGGGGCATGGAACGTAAGTGGAGACACAAGACATCAAGCATCCGACTGACCTCCAGACTCAAAATCAGTAGGACCATAGAAGCTCAAAATAGCAACTGGAGGATTCAGCCCTGCCTCTTTACTCTTCCACGCCGTCGTCATAGCCAAATGCCCCCCAGTCGACCAGCCAATGACGACTATCTTCTTCTCGTTGAGCACGATCCCTCTGCTTCTTACAACAGCCTGCAACCTTGTCTGTGCCCAGGAATAGGCGTCGCATACGTCCTTGATGGGACCATTGATGAGGTCGATCTCCGGGCAGAGCCGGTAATCGATGCTGACGGGCAGCACGTTGTGGGCGAGAAGGTAGGCAGTCTCATAAGGTCGGACCGCTTTTCTGGAAAGCGTCATGTGTCCGCCGCCATGGATCATAAGCGCTAGAGGTGAACACTCTGAATTAGCATATATGAACTGATGCGCTGCTAGAAAGATGAGAGTGTACCGATGGGCATCGCTTTTGTTGAAGCCTGGGTGGGCATGTAGATGTCTGCCTCAATTTGGGTATCATCGACCTCTTTGTACACCACCGTTTGCACACCAGGCCTTTTCTCTTCGCGACGGAGGGGTGGATTCACCTTTTGATTATTTGAAGCAACGAGTAATCGCTGTGTGTTGCATTCTGGACTCTGGCCTTGCGAATACGATATCCTGCTACTGCTGAAGCCAGCTTGTTCGAACGACCGTACCCACGAGTCTGGAGGTTGAAGAGGGTAGGTCGACCCGTCGTTGGCAAGCCACCAACCATCTAGTAGCCCAAAAACAATGTCATACCAGTCCACCAGCTGCGTTACTTCCGAAAGTACGATGAATCCTTGAGCGTTCAATAGGCTCTTCAGCCTGGTGATCGTTTTCGTCTTGTTCGTCGTCGCATGCACGCAGTTGGTGCCGATGACAATGTCATATGTATCCTGGAGAGAGGCAGGCATGTCCGTCTCTAAATTCAATGCCTGGAATTCCATCCAAGGGTACTTGGCGAACTTGGACTTGGCGCCTTTCACCAGGGAAGGCGAGATGTCAGTGAATTTGTAGGACACGGGCAAACCACTTTCATGGAGCACTTCGGCGAGCCGCGTGGTCGTGCCGCCAAACCCCGCGCCCACTTCGAGAATGCGTATGGGAGTAGCTTTTGACGTGGTGCTGCTGGAGGCCACGATAGTGCGGATGAAGGTAACAAGCTGTTCTGTTAAGGTGGATAGCATCGGCGACGCGCAGTAATAGTCTTCCATGACCTTTTGAGCAGTGGCCCCACGGAACATGAGGGCCACGGCGTCGGCCTTGCCGGCTAGGCAGTCGGCTAGCTTAGGCCCTGTCAAGGCCATGAGTCGAGCCTCGCCAGCGTACGCGGGGAATCGTGCAATGAACTGCTCATGCAGCTCGCGAGCTGAGGTGGATGATATTTGTCCGGTCCCGCGGGTGAGGTCCGACCCCTGCCTGGTCAATATCTTATGCTTCTCAAGTATATCGACCAGTCGATTCATCACTTTCTTATGCTTTGGTAGATGGGTGATTGGGGGAACTTGCTGGCCTTGTGGGATATGGCCGATGTCTGAACCTAGAGCTTGGAAGGCCTCACCGATGTACGCCAGCAATAGCTCGTCTTGTTTTGGGGCTACTTCTGACCAGTAATTGAGAAACCCGCGTTTGGCAGCCGCTTGGTCAAAAGAAGCTTCGCATTGGACCAGTGCTTCCATGGGGCTCCCTAGCTCGATCATTGCGCCCTGTCCTTTATCGTTGCTAATTGACATATCCTTGGCTACGTTCGTTGGCTTCGAAGCCGCTGCTGGCAAAGAAGATGCATCCTGGGTTGCACCTCCTACTCCTAGGAAATCCAGCACTTCCTGCACGGTGGATTCGAGGGTAAACCTGTCGTCTTCGATTTCAATCTCAAATGCGTCCTCAAGGTCGCCTTTCAACTCAACGGCGGAGAGCGAATCGATACCGAGTTCCTGGAGAGTAGCTTTGCCATTGATGGAAGGAATGGGGGCTCCCGAGGTCTCAGAAAGTAACTTCAAAGCGATTTGGTGGCCTTGTGTTTTCTGTGGACTAGCGTTGACATTGGATGAGGACGAAGATGAGATTGGTGGTTGAGTAGGAATTGCAGTCTGAGGCCCCGACTTTTTATCAGAAGGCAACTTCGCTTTCTTGGTTGTAACGACGGGAACAAGGAGTCCGGCCAGAGCGCCATAAGTACTAGAGAGGAGATCTTCGGCTTCCACCTCCTTGCCAAACTGTGCCTGGAGCTCTTCTGCCAGTTCAACGGCGGCTAGTGAGTCGACCCCTAGGTCGCCGATGTTGGCGTCGTGCGCTATCTCCGCTGCTGAAATCCCTGTGTAA
The DNA here is from genome assembly GCA_002927785.1 of Cladonia uncialis. Classification (NCBI taxonomy): domain Eukaryota; kingdom Fungi; phylum Ascomycota; class Lecanoromycetes; order Lecanorales; family Cladoniaceae; genus Cladonia; species Cladonia uncialis. The sequence continues at coordinate 37,770 of NAPT01000058.1, forward strand.
GTAGCGATAATGTTCCGCAGGCTCATTTCAGCGTCATCGCTGTCCCCCTCCACCGTCGCAAGTCTGTCAGTGCTGTCCACTGAAGTCGCTCTGCTGCTGCTATTGTTCATGCCGGACGGGGTCCCGGTTCCCCCGTCCGAAGTTGCTGTGGATGTCGTCTCAGAGGACTTAAGCTGCGGTGCCTCCGGGAGGTTCTGTTTTCCCATGGCAGTAACTTGGGACGGTTTTGCGTTGGCAGAGTCTAGAAATCTCTCCAGCTTCGAGATTAAGAGCTTGGTAAATTGTGCCCCTGTAATTATCATGGCCAGGGTCCCATCGCGTGTCATGACGAAGATGTCGCCTGCTGCTTGGCCTTCGCCTGTGCTTGTGTACTTTGTGTAGACGGTCCATGACTTGTGGCGGTGAAAGTCGCAGGCAGAGGACATCGAGACGTGGTCAACTCCTGTGGCCACGTACACGTCTTCGCTTGTCACCAGGGTGCTGCTATTAATGAGGAGGCCCACGACTTGAATGAACGTGTCTATAGCTACGGTGTCGCAATATTGCATTACTGTGCTCTCCTCCAGACCAAACTGGGCGTCAGCCGAGAGATCAATATCGGCCCTTGCCTCCGTTCCGCCCATTGTGATATGCGAAGTTCCTTGGAGGAAGTCAGCGTAGTGGACGACTTGGGAGAACAACCCGTAGGCGCGATTGCACATCAGCTTCTCAGTGTTTGGCTTGTTCTCCAGCTCTTTTATGCTGCAAGCGATAAGTCTCTCGTATGTTCTGAAGTCAGGCTCGGGCGTCAACACAATTTTGCCTTTAGCATGAGTGGAGGACCTTGACTTTGGGTCGGCCGTGGAAGAGCTTTTTATCACGAACTCCCATACTTGCGAGTCGTCGGCCTTTTCGAGCGTCAAAGAAGCTACTCGAGCCAGGTCTACACCCAGAGCTGCCTGGAAGGCCAAATCGCGGAAGCCAAGGGATCCGGCTCCTATATGTCCCTGGTGCAGCTGCAATCCCATTGCTGCACACTCCATGTACATTGATGCCGGACACAGTGGTCTTTGTCGGACTGCATGGCCAGACACAATCTTGGTGAAACGCTGTATCCCTAGGAAAATGTCGAATTCTCTAGACCGCTCGTTCTTGCCAACGCCTTTCCCAACATTGACCAACTTCAATGGCGCTTTCGGCTCTTGGGGCTTCTCCACAACTATCGTCTTCTCGACTGCGGCATTCTTCTCCGCCTCAATGGCTCGATCGACGTTCTTGAGCCAGTGCCCTGTTGGTTGGAATTGATACGGTGGGAGCCAGATTTGCCTAAACGCACTCCTTCTTGGTGGGAGAAAGTTCCAGTACGTGACCGGGATCCCTTCACGCCAAAAGTCCGTTGTCACGTTAGCCATCGCTTTCATGGGCTCCTGATAATCTGATATCTTAACAGCCTGGAGGGAATGGTCGTCTGGCGTAAGGAGGGCTCTCTTGATCATTGGGATGATTGGTGAGTCCATTCCTGCCTCTAACCAGATGCATGGACCGAGTCGTTCCTCTATTCGCCTAACAGCGTCCGAAAAATGCACTGGTTCTCGCGCATGTTGAGATGGCCTTGTCGCTGTTATCTGGGTGCTCGGCTCCGCGGTACAGCATTCCAAGTGAATTTCCGGCTTGGAGTAGGTAAGAGATGCCGAGACCTGGTCCATATCCTTGAGAATGGCTTCTGTGAATTTTGAGTGGAATCCGTGAGTCACATCGAGCCGCTGGTTTCGGATACCAGGAAAGCGTTGGCTGGTACTCAAAAGACTTTCGGTTCGATCAATGGCGAGAGAGCTACCTACGACGACTTGACTTGACGGAGCATTGTAGCATGCGATTTCAATTTCTGGCTCCGCTAAGTCCGCGTTGATGCTAGCTAGCAAGTCCTGCACGGTTTCGCGGCTGCTATGGACCACAAGCATAGTTCCTCTTTCTGGACCCCACTTCGTAGACATTAAAGACGCCCGAGAAGCGATGAGCTTTAAGCCTTCCCGAAGCGAGAGCACTCCTGAGAGAACAATTGCTGTCAGCTCACCAAAGCTGTGACCGATCAGTGCCTCTACTTGAAGACCAGCGTCAATCCAGCATTTGGCGCATGCGTATTGCATGGCGAAGGTGCCACATTGCAGCGTTACCACATCCTTTAACGGCTCCGATTCAAAGATTGAGGGCAGGAGTGTGGAAAATCCGAGGTCTTTGACAACCTTGTCACATTCATCGATGTAGTTCTTCAACCGAGGATGAGAATCGTACAGACTTCTGTTCATGTTCACGGTCTTCTTGGTTTGCCCTCCAAAAGCTAGAACTATTCTCTTTGACGTTTGTGGCATCTCAAAGGAGGTTTGAGTCTCCTTTCCCAGACTTTCTGCCAAGCTGTTGACGTCGGAAGTGCAAGTGACAAGAATATGACGATGAATTTTTCTTCGCTTGCTCAGTGTGAATGCTAGATCACCCAGACTAGGCCTAGGTGTGGTCTTTTGAAGGTACCGGCTCAGACTCTTGGCATTTGCATACAGACTTTCTTGTGACGCCGCGCTTATGATGATTGGGTATGTTTCGGGCTCGCCTGCCGTAATCTGCTGAGAGACCTCTATCTTTTGCGGAGGGCCTTCACAACAGATCAGGGCCGCATTAGTCCCTGCAGCTCCGTAACTATTCACGCAAGCCGCCAATAGTTTAGCCTCCCAACGACTAACTTTTGAGGCGATGGTCATTTTGTCCGTTTCCAATGCGGGAATTTTGGGATTGAGAGATTTATGGTTGGCTAAAGGTGGAGTGCTAGCGTGGGTAATCATGGCGAGGACCTTAAGTAGGCTGGCTACACCTGCTGCCGTCTCTGCGTGGCCAATATTCCCTTTGAGAGAGCCAATGTTCAATAGGTCCGTCCTGTGTTGTCCACCAAACACTTCCCGGATACTAGCCACTTCCAACGGGTCTCCGGCTTGAGTTCCTGTTCCATGGGCCTCGACATAGGTTACTTGATCCGGCTTCATCCTCGCTTGGTGCAAAATGGTCTGATATAATTTCTTCTGCGCAGGAGAATGCGGAATTGTGATGGAGGAAGATAGTCCACCCTGATTGGTTGCTACGCCGGGGATGACACCGAGTATCTGATCACCATCTACTAATGCTTGTTTGAGGAGCTTCAGAACGACCAATCCTCCGCCTTCGGAGCGACAGTAACCATCTGCAGCTTGATCAAATGGCTTGCATTGACCTGTAGGACTCAAGAATCCAGCTTTAGCTAGATCCAAGAAGTTGTTTATTCCCGTTATAAGATTGACGCCTCCTGTGGGAGCCATGGTACATTCGCCTGTTTGAACAGCCTTGCAAGCTCGATTGATGGCAACGAGAGACGATGAACAGGCCGTATCCAACACTTCAGAGGGACCGCTCCAGCCAAAATAGTAACTTATTCTACCACACAAAAAGGCTCTGATCGTCCCCGTCGAGGTGTATGCTGTCGGTGGATGAGCGTTTGTATTGTCGAGATATTCCGCGAAGCTGGCACCTATGAAACATCCAACATGATCTCCTGACTCCCGCTGGTGAGAGCCCAAATATCCACTTGAGTCCATCGCTTGAAAGGCAAGTTCAAGAAGTACACGCTGTTGTGGATCCATGTTCAGAGCTTCTTTTGGATTGGTCCTGAAGAAAGCATGGTCAAAATTTTCTACGTTGTCAACAAAATTGCCGTAGAATTTCCTTTTATCGGTGAATTTGCGGTCCTGAGATGCGCGAAAGCTCCCATGTATGTCGAACCTATCTGTGGGGACTTCCTTGTGTCGTGAACTGCCGCTGGAAATGAGGTCCCAGAGCTCCTCCATACTATTGGCGCCCGGTAGGCGACATGAAGCGCCGATAATGGCAACAGCATCTCTTGGATAAGCATAGTCATCTTCCAGTCGATTGGCCCGTACTTTATACATGGCTTCGGCTACAAGTGATTGCACCTCGAATTTTGTTATCTGGAGCTGAAGTTTGTGAAACGGCGATAGCGGGATGCAGTCACCAATCCCAAACGTCGCAAACGTGTGAATTCGACGTCCAGACAAGTCGAGGTCCTTGGCAAGCTCTGTAAGGAGAGTATACCATTCGCATCGTGACGCGAGGATCACACTGACTATTTCATGGGTGAGGGATCCTCTTGTGATAAGATCGCCGTTCTTGTTGGACCTCACCGGGGCATGCAAGTTACTAGCATCAGGAAGTCGAAGGATCTCGTTTCTATCACATAGCTGGCATAATTCTTGCGCAAGTTCGGCGTTCTCCGGATTATGTACTTTCCCTCGAATGTGCATTTCTTGCACAAGTAGGCCCTGCTCTCGTGCGTAAGATTGAAGCTTGAGGAGTACTGCCACTGGGCCAACGATGCTGATTGTTTTTGGGTCCGTTACCGCCGATATGTATGCCTGCGCGCCCTAATTAGGACGTGTATTATGTGATGGGCGGTAGGAGATAAGCGAGGTTTGTGAAACCTACCCCGGGAAATTTTCCGATCAGCTCATCTCCCTGACCGGCTCTCTTCAGGCGGACGACAATGGTCGTTGCTCCTGGCACGGATTCGTCATCTCCGAGTTCACCGTAGGCCCCGATTGCAAGGGCGATCCGCGCAGCTTTCGCCGCGTTCTCTACCACCTCAGATTCGTTTCTAGAGCAAGCGATTGCAATGGCTGGTAGGAGACCGCCGCAATACCCTTGAACACCACCCCCTTCTCGGAGCTGTGCCAGTAATTTTGAGTGAGAGATCCCATGGAGTTCCAGATACTGGAAATACTGGCATATTTGAATCACGACGAGCATCGGAAGCGTTAGTATTCCGGACATACTGTATGCTATTGCCGACGAGTTTCCCGTTTTGAACCATTCTGACAAGTTATGGAGATGTCGAGGCCCTTGACCCAGATCGGCAATGTCCTGTCGTTGTTCAGCGAGGATGGTCCAGACGTCTTGAAGTTTGAGCATGTTTTGCACGAAAGGCTCGAGATATTTGCTGTTACGAAGGAAGGAATGCAATTGATTGAGGTAGTCTTCCCCAGGAGCTTTACTTTGGGGGCAGAACACCACCACTGAGGCCATCGGGTGGCCATCTAGGGTAACCGACATCGCCAGCGTTGATGGGTTGTTGAAACTTCGAGTCTTTGGAGATGTTTAAGTGTCACTGATTGGGAACTGGGCGGCGGCTCTCGGATTTCAATAGAGATTATTCGAGAACAGACTGCCTTTTTGTTGATTCGGTTCGCATTCGTTCAAATTTCTGCACTACATTCTGCCGAACTATGCCTACAGCAACAGGACCTGATACACCGACTTTGTTAAACGATTGGGCAGAGGATCTACATCTGGCATAGTTATCTCCACGGCGCATACCTGCAAATATCTCCGAATGGTCGAGCATGAGATATCTGTGGCCATGTCTTCGGTGCAAACTGAATTTATACAGCCCATATCAGCGTTCGGTGACTTTAGCGCATAATGCATGTTCTTCGGAGCTTGGCTCGAAACATTGGCAAGATCCGAATGCCCCTCGTCCGTGGGAATGGTCGGCATAACCTCGCGAGCATCCTGGTTTCTGCCACCATCGATCTCTCCTAGAACCCAACCCTATGGAGATTTGGGCTCTCAGGAATTCAATGCGCCCTTCTTTGAGACTACATCCCACAATCGGTCATTTCTTAAGCGATATAAGGGGCTTAGGTACCGCTTTAGTACTAGAGATTACGTAACTTAGTGGTGAATTACGACTTCGACCTGATTTCGTGAATCATTTACCTATAGCATTTTGTAGAATTGTACAGAGTGACGTCCCCATACCAATTCGTACTTCTGATTTCTGTTCCCCGATGATGATGCCGAACACCACTCAGATTTGACAATGTTCACACTCTCTAACTTACCCTCTCCGTTGGCCATTTCGGCCAGGCAGGCTCTGGGTGTTGATGCTGCTATCTCCGCCCTTGTAGGTCTTCGCGAAGTCCGATGTACTGCCACAGGATGGAGCTGAAATGGATCTTTAGTACTTTGTCGCATCCTCCCTCTACAACATCAATTTCCAACTCTTGTCCAAATATTCAGGTCCGAAGCTGACAGCAATTTCTCGGTTGCCCTTCATATAGTCTACAATCAAAGGAGAGACATGGTAGTTAACCGGCAAGATTCACGCGCAATACTGATCCATGGTTCAAACCCTCCCAGATGAGATCTCCACCACCTCTTCAGGCGCGTGGAAAGACACGCATCGAAGCCACTTATGCCAAATGATCCGTTCAGCCGGACACCACCCATGAACGGAGCTGAATCACTCTACACAGCTGGAGGAGAAATGCACGATCGGATACGAAAGATCTTTATCAGCGCCTTCTCTGACAGATTATTGAGGGACCAGTCTCCAATAATCGAGTCATATGCCAGTCTCCTAATGACAAGCCTTCCCAGAAAGAATGGAAAAATTCCCTAAGGCAAGTCGACAGGGCAAAATTTTATGGATACGCAACTCTGGATATCATCGCAGACCTTACTTTTGTCGAGTCCCTCTATGGCTTGGAGGGAGACAATGAACATTCCTGGATCCTGAGCTTCTTCCTTGGTGCGAACTTTGGGTCGGTGCGAAACAGCCTCAGCTGCTATCACTCCATGGACAGAATATTCGGACGGATATTTCTACAGTTGGCGGCAGAGAACAGAGCCCGCAGCTGGAAGACTGCGACGGATAAGATCTGCGCCGATTGTAGATGGGTGACTTAGGCCCGTCATGATCAGACATCATCACGATTGTTGTTGGGAAGCTGGACGAGACTCAGACCAAAGGGTATTACAAGGAAGGAGCTCCACACAAATGGACTGGCTGTTATCATTGCTGGGTGTCAATTGACGACCGTGACAGTGGCTACCGCTACTTTCCTGATGTTGCGATACTCGGAGACCTTGAAGAGGCTCACAGAAGAAATTCGGGGGAGCTTCGAGTCAGAGTCCAATATCAACTCTTACTCTTCTATGAATCTACCATATCTTGCGGCTGTCATTAATGAAACCCTGCGCATCCACCATCCCACGTCTATCAACCTCCCTAGAGTCGTCCCGCCTGAAGGCCCAATCATTGATGGCCGTTGGATATCTGGAGGGGTCAGAACACCTTTATCTCGCATAAAGCTTCTAGCTACATCTACAGAAGGCACATAGCAGCTGACGTGTAACCAGAATACAATTCGGTGTAAACTTGCAAAACATACAGAACGATTCTGATAAACTGGGTCGAGCCTCGCATTTTCCATCCTGAGAGGTTCATGTCAAAAACCGATCTCAAATACGAACAGCGGTGTGACAAGGATGATAAGCAATCTTTTCATCCATTTTCTGTGGGTGGTAGGAATTTCATGGGTGTGAAGTAAGTATACATTGAGACGTCTCCCGCCCCTCCTCACCTATGCTGTCATACCTTTGTGTTGCATGTTCTTGTCGACTTCTAGACTAATCATTGACGACAGGGTCTTCCTTGCAGAAGCACGTTTGATGCGTGCAAAGATGGTCTGGAATTTGGATCTCGGATTGGTCGATCCGAACGATTCGAGCTGGTTGGATCAGAAAGCTTATCTCGCCCTTGAGCCTAAATCTCTAATGGTCAAGCTTAAGGAGAAGACTTTGGTGTAAAGTGTAGGGCTTGGGGGGCCAGGGAGGGGTGAAGTAAGCCGATATTCAACATACCGACTAGACCACCTGTTTTTGTACTCCGTTGTTTCGATAACGTGCAAGCAGTGGGTGGTCATCAATTCAAAGCTGTTGTATAGTACGCCGTGCTAATGCATGCTTTTACCTACTTGGAAATTTGAGGCTCCTCAAGAGCCGAAAGGCATGCTGGGCTAACACTCAGGGGTAGTAGCCTGTGATCAAAAAATGCAGTCTTAGTATCGCCTAATTACCCGCTTTCATGACGTCTATACAGATGGAATCAACCTTCAAGTAATAGGAGGGGATTGATCCTGCAGATTCCTTGTTCTCGATTAGACGTCTTCGCCGAATGAGCGCATTGCAATACATTGCATATAGTCACACACCTAACCCAGCTACATAGGAGTTGCGTTGCATGCAATGGGCAATAGATCCCATTATTTTTTGTCGGCTTTAACCATCCTATGGTCCCCATGGCCGACAAGTAGCAACACCGAGTCAAGACTATTTCCTGCAGATACGAAGGGTCCAGGTTACAGCAACCTTGCGCTACTTTTCGTCACTTTCCTGCCATTCAGAGTGGACCTTGAACCTTGGGTGCCGATGCACATCGAAAGACGCACCACGGGGAGCCGTAGATAAGGGCAGCCAAAAACCATCCTTGTCCTTATCGTTTTATTGGTGCAGGTCATTAGACGATGTGCAGACCGAGCCAGTTGATGTTGTGAGAAGTAAGGTGGAGACTGTAAGTGCGCGCATAGCCTACTTGTCAGATATGCATCTGCTCATGTTCAAGCCGAATAATGGCGGGGCTTCGAATTTATGCCGGTGACGAGAAGATTCGATGTCGGAGCTTTTTAATCCACCGAAGGGACGCACCCAGCCTCAGCCGACTCCGAATCTTCAATCTTCACCTCTGTGCCCTTGACATTTAAGCGTTATGCCGAGCACGGCCCTATGCAACAGGGTGGCGCGAATGGACGATCCGTTGCTCGGAAATGCAGGTAAAGCATGCGAAAAGCACGAGCTACAGCCCACCAATGCAGGAGTCCGCAAATGTCAGGAAGGATGGTTTTGCCCGATCAATAGGCTTTCTTATGATAGCACTATCAGCGAACTCATTTTAGTAGCCATCTGCAGTCGATCCCTTGCGCAGAGCTTCGTCATTTCATTGACCCTAGCATCGTTTATGCAACATCTTCAAAAGCCACAAAGAAACAAGCATCTAAGCCTCACAAGTGGTGCTCTTATCTACACTCTCCGGCATATGCGGAGAAGATCATCACGCGTTTACTTTTGGCCTTCTAGATTGTTCGTCACACGAGCTAACTGATATCCTACGTTTTTGTGGTATAGCGTGAATGGCGGCTACAGTTCAGCTAGCTGTGTCCGGGTAGCAATGATGATGCATTTTGATTGCAGCAACTCTTCCTATCAGAAGTCCGTTGAATCCCACTACCTTTCTAGCAATGCAATGCGGGCTCCTGTCGGCTTCAAGGGAGCGTAGAAAAGGACGAGTCCCCTTAGTCGAATGCGAACCACCAGGTACTGCTTTAGCACATGAACATCTGATTCTGTAAGTTCATAGCTGGGAGAAAGGATTCTTACAGCCTGTGTTAGACATCCGAGCAAAGGAGATTGGGGGGCTTTTGCCATTAATTGACTTCATGCCATCCGGGTGGTATCTATCATCCCCCACCCCGCATGTCGCAAGTACTTGGTCTATCTCCGCTATTTCCTCCTCGTTCAGCTCCACTTCGCCTCCTCTCCCATTCTCAATGTCGTAATCAACTGTCGTGACTCCTGGGAGGGGAATAACCTGTGGTATTTCATTCTTCTTCGTTAGACCTAAGAGCCAGGCAAGAGCTAGCTGAGCTGAAGTACAATTCTTCTTCTGGGCGAATTTTCGAACTTCTTAACAAGAAGAACATTATTTTCAAAGTTGGGCGGCTCAAAGCGGGTTGACATTCTTCGCATATCATTCTCGGGGATGTCGTCGAAGGATCTGATTTGGCCGCTCAACATGCCGCGCGATTGGGCAATAGCTGTTGGTAAAGTACTAGCTACGAAGAGTGTAGACGCTCAGCAGACTCACGCGAGGATTGGAATGTTCAATTTACGCATGCTTGGGTGATGCCGTTGTACAGAGATTCCGTTGAGAAAAGAAAGATTTCGATCTCCTCAGCCACGATTTCTATGAACTTAGCCGCTGCACGAATGGTATTGGCTATCACCTCAGACAAAGCGACACCGCCAATCTTACCCCCCTTCACTGGGTCTTCAAGTGTAGCTATCTTAGTCTCAGGTGGAGTGTTAGGATCGCGGCGTGCACATTCCAAAATGACAATCCTTCCTTTATCGCCTGGCATCTAGAGGCAATGCTCGACTCCCTACCGCACAAGTATTGGGCTACCGTCTGGGATCATGTCCGGGTGGAGAGCTCCCTTGATGTTTAGAATTACCTCCTCGGCGTCTTCGCGATATCTGGTAAAGTACTTCTTCAAAGAATTGGCATCAGGCCTCTCGTAGAACTCGCCGCCGTCCTAGAGATCACAGCCTGCAGTATGATCGAGGGAGCATTTGGTAGAGAGAGCCATGAGTCTGTCACGCTTGTTCTGTCACTTACATTACGTCGGCGCAAGTAGGAATACGGTAGAATGAAAAAGTGGATAGGAGAAGAAGTTTTTGATAATGGAAAGCTGTATCTATGTATTATGTATCTACACTCCTTGTGACCTTTAGCAGACAATGATTTCCCAACATCATAGCTACCAGGAAAGAAATGTCTATGGAGTTTTATTGAAGAGCTAGATGTTTTATGCGGCCACGATCTCATCGACGAAATATGAATTCCTCCGAGCCCAAGGACTACCTTACGAATACCGAACTGGGCCTCAGACACACCCGAAATTCAGCTGCAGCTTCTTCCCCTAGATTAGGCGAAGCCCGCCGAGTGCTTCAACGGTACCCATTAATAGCACTTGCATCTTCGACCTCCCCAACCATGTGCTTACTATGTATCCTCACAGTTGCTGCGAATTCTATCTTGCTAATACACTTCTTGTCGCATCTTGAATAGTTGGACAGTCATGTTGCCAGCGAATATCATAGAATGTGCCCCTGTCAAGAGATAGATCTTATGCCAAGTTACACTAGCAATTGCTAAGCTACTCTTCTTTCGATACAGGAAGGGATTCACCAAATACAATAGGCCCTTCTTAGCTTCATTCACCGACTTATAGAGAGTCTTTCACGCTTATACCCACAAGAACCGGCCTCCAATACTTAATGTCCACTGGAAATATGGCGAAATTGTTCGCGTAGGCCCCAATACCATACCTTTCGGCAAGCCAGAAGCTATCAAGGACATTTACGGTCCAGGTAGAGATTAGAGCCGGAAACAATATCAGACTCCTAAATCTAAGCCAAAAGAAAATAAAGCTAACGTACTCTTACCTCCTAGTCCCATAAGATTGACAGCACTATTCGACTACCTCCTCGAATACCCCTCCTACTACACCAACTCCAGGATGAGCTCGACACGCAACTCCCATCCCGTGACCCATCATACCTGAAATACGACGTCGAATTTGCCCAAGCCCATAAGCTCCTGTCAGCAGATATTAGCGTCACTATTAGCTTGCCACCATCAGGTGTTATGGTGTTATCCCATTATGTATATTAGCAGCGACCTCCATAGATTCTAGCACCTCAGGCTAGGCAATGCAGCTTCTCATCCATCTAGCAGATCAACACCTTTCAGATGTTTGACAGCTCCCTTACTTGACTGCCTGCATCCAAGAAACCTTCCGAATGCGACCCGCTTCAGCCGTCCTCCTCGAACGCATCGTGCCTCCCGCTGGTGCTAGTATCGCTGGCGAGCATATTGCGGGAGGCACAGTGATCGGCATCAGTCCATGGGCGGTGCATCACAACAAAGACGTCTTTGGACCAGATGTCAATGACTTCCGGCCAGGGCGGTGGTTAGACGCCAACGAGAAGCAAGTGCACTTGATGGAGCGATTGATGCTTCATTTCGGGGCAGGGAACCATTGGTGCCTTGGGAATTATAAAATGTCAATGCAAGAGAAACGCACAAGGTAGTACCAAGTCTGATGAGGACGTTCAAGGTAAACCTTCATTGTGACTTCGATTGTGCTTTTGAAACCCTCGCTGATCTGAGAGATGAGTGGATTGAGCCAGTGAATCCAGAGAAGTACTGGACAATTATTACCACGCTTAGCACGCGGCAAGAAGGCGTCAAGGTCCGCATCAAGCGGAGGACATAAGAGCTTCAGAAAACTATAATATTATTGTATTATAGGGCTTGACCTTCTGAAGCGATTCAGTTGTAGAGTGTTCTGGCTAGACAAATACTATCTGTGAATTCAATCCATTGAGGCTCGTAATTGCTCCGTCTGCGAATATCCTATGCGTTCAAGCAAGACCAATTGGAGAACCCGTTCGTTGAATTCCCAGCGATGTTTGATATTTAGGGTTAGGGGCCGATGATTGTTAGAGACGGTGTCTTTAGTATCGGAGGTCTAGCGGAGAATGTAGGCGGAGAACTGCCCTTGGGAAAACCCTTGTCTCAAGGAGGGTTAATAGTAATCTATCGCTATAGTATCAATTGCGGTATCTGCTCAACTCCAATGCTAATGGAAAAATAAGGGTATCTACTAGCGTACGTTGAACCATTCTGGTTTACCCTCGTTATACTCTCCTAACGCCCAATCGCATACCCGATAAGAAGATTCAGGCAGAACTTCGAGAGTGGAATTTGGAATATTAGTAACAGGTAGCTTACGCTATACCGCCTCGTTGACAGATGTCCACCAAGAAGGAGCAGTTGGTGGAACGTGAGGGGTGCGGAATCGCTAAGTAGGAGAAAGCTCTAGCGAATGCTCTTTGATTGAATTCATGATTGTTGGACAGCTACAAGCTGCCGAAAAGAACCCCTGTCATGTATTAGCTCCTGGATCTCCTCTCCGTGTATATCTTTATATCCTCATGTGCACAAGCATTAAGACTGCTATGAATGAGAGACGCGTTAATTGGACTAGGAAGGTCACGCATGATACTTGAAGCAAAGGTACGGTATATTCGAGTTGTTCATCTTCAGATGCTGAAAGCCGTCCTTGGCGGTAATAAGGCATTGAATATCTTCAAGCACAAGGATGATGGGTGTATGTGTCCCATAGACCACCGAAGCACGCTTGAGTGTGACCGAAAAGGAGAGGCTGTTCCATGGTCGGAATGACTTTTAGCGTTAGCATCTTTCGAAAGCTTGATTAGTGCAGATGAAATCACATGGAGAGGCTCGCATATAAGTTGAGCACGATGTATATTACCAACCTCATCGTTTTTGAGAATAGTAGAGGGAGCCTGTCGGATCAAAGAAACTGGCAGAGGTGGTGAATGCATAGTGCGTGCATATCGATAAGGGCGAAGGATAGATAATTTGAAGAGCGGACAGAAATCTGATGGAGGGATTGCATTGGTGAATGAGAACGGCGCAGGTCCCGTCGCGGATCTCGGGGATGTTCGAATCAAAGAATGTGACATATTGCGGCGAGCTTAAGATGTTGCAATGCGGATGGTGTACGATCTGGTGGAATCGAGGAAGTCGATGCCCAATGACGACGTTGACTTGGAAGTAAGAGATCCGCAAGAGTAGCAATTCCAAACTAGCATGTTCGTGCTCAATAATGCCATTGTAATTGTCACAGCTATCGTCAGTGTGTATTTCCGTGACAACACTCTGAACAGATACTCGTCTGTCCTTAGTATTTGCTCGGCGCAATGGCAGGAATTTTCTACTAAAGACGAAGTCACAATTGCAAAAAATTGGAATACCAAGAAGTTGCCTCGTATGAACCAGTCAAGATCATAGCCATTTGTTACCGTGGTTGAGAGGACTTCTTGGGGCTCTAAACCCTCTCAACAAACCTCTCTCCACTAACGCTCTTGCCATCCACCTCATCCTCAAACACATTATCAACCAATGCATTCCTCCTCGGATGCACCCGACACAACTCCTTATCTGTAAAAATCCACATCGTCCTCCCATCAAACATAGCATCCATCTCTTCCAAACTCCGATTTGCCGTCTCGGGCTGGAAACACCAGGTCGAAATCGCCGCGAGAAAACTAATCCCCGCGAATATGATGTACAAGATCCAGCTGATATTGTTCAATGCGGTCGGGATGTATAAGGCGAACCAAAAGTTCACAAACCAGTTCATTGCCGTCGTCATGCTATTCGCACGACCTCGCGTTATCATTGGAAAGATCTCGGCAGGAACGACCCAGGCGGGCGTTGCCCAGCTGATGGCAAAAGATGCGACGTAAAGATATAGGAATGCGATTACCGCTTTCCCTGCTGCGGGGTTCGAGGTGAAATTGAAGTTCACTTTGTGCGATGTTGGCGAGTACGCAGGGTCACCCTCTGCCTTGAGAAGGACGCCTATAAGCAACATTGAGATGCCCATTCCTATCGCGCCGAAAATCATGGGTTTTCGTCGCCCCCAGGTATCAAGGTAGTACATGTTTGGCCAGGTGACGACGTTAAGAATGACGCCCTCAATTACATTAGAGAGGAGCGAGGCTTCATTGCTCCCTACGCCGGCTTGTTGAAATAAAAATGGCGCATAGTATAGAATACTATTTATACCAACTGCTTGTTGCCAAAACTGAGTGCCGATGCCAATATAAGTGCGACGAGCGTATTGCTTCGAGAAGAGCAGATCAAGATATGAAGGCTTCTTGATAGTTTGCTCCCATTCGAACTTCTCTTTGATTTCAGCGTATTCAGCACGTACGTACTCATCATTCTGGTCGCCGTTGGCATGTACGCGGGCGAGCACTTGAAGTGCATCGTTGTCCCGGCTTTTGGAGAGAAGCCAACGAGGAGACTCAGGCAGGAACCACATGGTGCAGAAGAGAGAGATCGTTGGGATCATTTGAATGCCAATAGGGACACGCCATGCCGCGTTACTGCCAATAAAGGAACAGCCGTATTGAATCAAGAAAGAGCTCAGGATGCCAAAGTTGATGACACATTGCTGCAAAGAGACGATTCTGCCTCTGATCTCTTTAGGCGTTACTTCACTCTGCCAGAGTGGTACCATCATGGCCGTACACCCGTTGGACAGACCGTTGATGATTCGACCAGCAATCAAGCATTCAACGTTGTTCGAGGCACAGCTGATTGCGATGCCTATGGTGAACAAAGCTGCTCCGCATAATATTGTTCGTCGTCTCCCGAGCGCATCGGCAAGAAACAGACCGGTCAACAAGCTTCCTACAAAGGCGCCGGCTTGGATGGACGCAGTAATGCCGCCTTGCAGTCCATTCGAAGGGTGGTTGAAGTAGTCATTGAATTGAGTCTCGACAAGGATGCCTGAGATAGAGCCAGTGTCATAGCCAAAGGCATAGCCTCCAAGTGTGGGTGCGATGCCATAGAAATATGGCTTAGCTCTAGCAGCCCAGCTTTTTTTCCTATCAATTCTCGCGTCCATGTTCGAGCCTGCCTTCAAGGAAGGAGCGCATCTACACAGAAGGTCAGATCAATTGATGTCCCAAAGCAATGTATGGGATACGAAGGAGTGATATGCGATGATGTCGTGTGTATACAATTTCCCCGCATGCTGATCTTCCAATGTGGTGGTACTAGTACTAGGACGGATCTCCGCCGTTATGGCACGAGGTGGCTAATCCGGCTAAAGTCTCGGTTAAATCGGTAAACACGCATTGGGAGTCCTTTCGATCTTGTGCATGAAGTATTTGCCTGGGCGCACTCCAGACAATATGCATCCTCTATTTCCTTGAAGTACGTGCATCTATACTGAAATGCAGTAAGAAAAAACAGTCTTGTCTTGCATTTATACCACTGGCTCTGGCACTTGAACAAGAACAGTGAAGTAGTGTGAAACGTTTGATTGAATGATCGCTGAAAAACTTGATAATTTGACTATCGTAATTCTGCGATATAAGATTGAAGACAGACGGAAGTTGCCGACCGATTTCCCTGGGAAACTGCATATGCAGCGTCTCAGGAAGGTCAGTGAGTCCAATAATTATCTCCTCCATGAATGCCGTCAGGGTAGATGGTGATGACAACCACTTTCAAATCTTGGATATACGGACCCGTCTCCTTCAGAATCATTACGTTAGTGAATTGCACCCGCCTCTCGTGTACCATCCTGCATTTGACTCTATCCGCGAGACCTTCGATGAGCCTGGCCAACGAAGCGTCCCCAGAGATGCTTGACTCATCCCTGGGTGGCCTTCGTACTATTTCCGGGATCTCGTAGCCCTGGGATATTGCTATCGGGCGGCCTTCGTCAATGAGGTCTTCAAGGCCTCTGCAGTACCCCAAGATTGCCGAAATCATCTCCTTTGCAGCTGGATTCTGAGGGAAGGCGTAGGGAAAGTACTGCAGTGGAAGGAGTTTGAATTGGGCCCATGCGTTGATGAGTTCACTGAGTACACTGCCGTGGAGGATAGAAAGTAACTTGGTTTCGTCTTCAACAAGATCAATATTGTGAAGTTGCTGTAAGATAATCAGGCGTTGTTCTGAGGTAAGGAGTGTGCTCCAGAGGTCCGTTAATTCACTCACACTAATCCATTGGTGTAAGTGCAGGATATAGATCATCCTATGGAGTATGCGACGGCCTTGTTCGGGGTCGGCAAACTGGTCAGCAACACGACTTGGGCTTGAGTAGCGTTGCTCCCGTGGGAGTTCGTGGTCATCAAGGGCCCATCGTTCAGAATAATCCTCTTCATCCTCCGCATCCGACATCATGTGGTCCGAAGATTGTGGCTGAAGTATATAGCCAATTGCCATCCTCTCATAACGTTTTGTAGAGGTTTGAGGGACAGTGGAGCTTGCCTGTTTGGTTGCTCCGATATTCCCAGGCTCGGGACTGGATAGAACTAGCTCGTCATCAATATAGATCCTCCCTCCAACTATGGTGATAGAATATTCTTCTTCTCCATCTGGAAGATCCTCGGACTCGCCAGACGAGTCTTCCATACTGGCGGGATTTCTTGAACGGGCCTCAGAGGCTCTCCTAGCCATTGACAAATGAGATTGTTGAATTAGGGCTTGTTGATCTGAAACGGAGCCGTCGGCGTCTGATGTTGCCCAGCGACTTGGTCTGTGGCTGCTGCTTTGATGAGATTTCATATATTTTTCTCTCGTGTAGCCCTTCGAGCAGAACGGACATTTATAGGGCTTTGGAGTGTTGGGCTGGTAAAACGAAAGAGGGTGTTCGGCATCATAATGATCGAAGAGTACAGCATTGTCTGCGAACGCACGTCGACAGCCAGGCCATGGGCACTCGAAGAGCCTAGAATTGTCAAGGTTGCCAATCTCGGCAGGATTGGTGTCACCAGGAGGATGTTTCTCTTCTATGTGTATATGGAGTTGAGATGTCACGGTAAAGACTTCTTTGCAACCTGGGTATGAACAAGAAATTGCGTGCTGTTGTTGAAAGTGCTTATCAACGTCCCATTGAGATGAGCAATGTATGTTGCATTCTTTTACCGGACACGTGAAATGGAGCGGATTGTGCTTTCTGGTGAAGTGAATGGCAAGACCTTGGCGTTTTAAGGTAGTCCAAGCGCACTCACCACATACGTATCTGGGTAGGGAGGGGTCGATGTTTAAGGGTTCGGATTTGATAGAAGGCTCCTGGCTATCTAATGATTGTACTAGGCTGTCCAGACGGTGTTGCAGCCGTGCTAAGCTAGGACGATGCGTCTGCATCTTGAGTTGGGAATGGTAGAACTGCTTGTCCTGCCGTCCAACTGTGTGAGAGCGCAAGAAACCATGGTACCAGGGCGTAGGACACTTTTTGAAGGGAACATAGATTACGTTTCATGTAGGGACAAAGGATATACAGAGGACGGAAGCGAACATCATGAGATAAGACATGGAGCAAAAGGGCCATCTCCGGAAACGGCTGGCAGCAGATTGCAGCAGAGTCATTCATTGATTATGCCTCAGTCACATCAAACATAGTATGTAGGCGGTATAGATTCAAGGCTTTCCTTTCCGTCCTGCGCTCACAGCGCAGGACGACAATTGGCCAAGTCCAGAGCCCGCCTAGCCATATTGCCCTTTGGCGGAATGTCGTCGTGAGCCATGCCGACTCTCCTTTCGAAGGACATCAGATCCCTAGTAGAACTGTTCTGGAGTCTCTGAAAGCAGTGTCAAGGACAAAGCATGCGTAGAAGGGAAAAACAAAGGTGATATTGATTATTGATGTAAGCGGTAGGTGAGCAAGGTCTATTTTGCGCTTTGCCCCGAACGAACTTTCTCCGGTGGCTAAAATTGAGCCTACACTAAGGGGACGGGCCCCGAGGCCCCTTAATGTCTCCGCCTTCTGGCGCCAATAGGCCAATAGGACTACACTAAATCTATTCTTCGTGGGAGGGCGTTGTCGCCAATCAACGGTCAGCGTGGGGGAACATAACGACCAAGGAACATCTGCTCCACGATAGACCAGATGATCCTTTGAGGAAGGTCAACGTGACTAACAATGCACACCAAGGCACACCAGCCTACGCCATGGCTGTCTCAAGTCTGCCATGCCCGTTCACGCCTCCTATATGGCCAGCCAAGGCTGCTGTCGCCTTCTACTCTCTGTCTAGCATTGTATCCATCTATCTTGGCCATTCCAATCAGTTGCTTCATGTTCAACCTACTCCTGTAGATCCTCGCACGAACCGAGAGGCTGTACCTTGGCCTCCAGGTCCAGATCATGGCCCTCCCAGAGGTGCTACATGACGGCGTCCTTAAGAATGTCTGCTCTCTCCTCTCTTCCACTACCTTCGACTACTCTTCAATACCTAGCATCATGTCTTCCTTACTACCGTCCCTACGAAAACTCTCCAAGTTCATCCTCTCATATTCGTCATTGCTACTTACCTCGTCAAGCAGCGCATTAGGAGGTTCGCCCCCAACGTGCTCCAATCCACAGACGAGTTGCCAGAATACCACCGCTGTCTCCAATACCTGTTGCTTTAATTCGCCGGGTGGACTACTCCTACAGACTCAGTTTTGGGATACCGACCCTGCCACGGGACCAACGAACTCTTGGACTATCCATGGCCTGTGGTATGTTCTTTGCAATCAAGTTGTGGAAATTCATTTAACCGCTTAAAGGCCCGACAACTGCGACGGAACATATGAGCAAAATTGCGATCCTTCTCGAGCCTACACGAACATTACGGCCATCCTGACTGCTGCTGGCCAGACGTCGCTACTTAGCTACATGAACACCTACTGGAAGAACGACCCTGACGATGGTTCAGACGAGAGTCTATGGGAGCACGAATGGGAGAAGCACGGTACTTGCATCAGCACTCTAGACACCGACTGCTATACCAATTATACCCCGCAAGAGGAGGTCGTTGATTTCTTCAATAAAGTCGTCTCCTTGTTTAAGACTTTGCCTTCTTACACTTGGTTGTCCAACGCTGGCATTGTCCCCTCCTCCTCGACGACCTACACGTCTGCTCAGATACTTGCGGCTCTCAAAGCGCCTCGAGGGGTTAGTGCCGTCATTCAATGTGCGAATACAAATCAGTTGGACGAAGTGTGGTATTTCTATGACGTGCAGGGCAGCGTACAGACGGGGACATTCATCCCCACAAACCCAGGTATTCCAATTGATTGATTTCTGTTATCTCTTGACTGACCCTTGTGCTAGTGGGTTCTAGCTCGGACTGTCCGTCAACAGGAATCAAGTACTTGCCCAAGAGCGGCTCCCCTGCTCCCCCCACGACCACCACGACCACCACGACCACAACAGCTCCTACGGGTACTACAGCACCTGGTACACCCTTTTCGGGTAAAGGATATCTTCAAGTGACCGAAGGCGGCGCGAACAATGGCTGCATCATCAGCGGAGGGACATGGTATATCGGCGGCACCTGTGCTACATTCACAGCAACAGCATCCGGTACCGGTTTCACTCTTACCTCCAGCAAGGGAAAATGTGCTATTCAGAGCACCGATCTCGTCTGCTCTTCTACTGTCACTACCGCTACCGTCTTCACTGTGAGTCTCCCCTCCTGCTTACCGAGAATGCCCGCTGATACTTTGCTACCAGACCTCTGGCAGTGACCTCGCCTACAACGGTAGCCCAGCATTCTACGCCAGCAGCGTTCCCGCTGGGACTACTCAAGTGACTGTCTCCACTGCGAAATCGGCCGACTCGTTGGTTATAACATGGCAACCTACATCATAAAGGGGGTTGGATGGACCAGCATTGATTCCATGGGGATCGAATTCAATCGCATCTGGAATATGCCTAGTCGAGTGCCGATGAATAATTGCGTTGGGTAGCCTAGGAATTTCTATTTAACGCAATACTTCAGTCATACTGTGATACAACTGCTTTTCTACAATAAGTCCGCGTCTTGGCATGGTCGAAGGCTCGGCTTACGACTTTCGTTGACACATCATGCACGTGACGAGGTGGTTAGAAATGTCGTTGATTTTCAATACATTGAATACAATGTAGGATGTGAGCTGAAAGCCACCTGGACTGGGTAACTGGACTATCAAAAACACCTATATAACCCCATGCCATGCCAGCCTAACCGAAACCCCCGTTCCGAGCAATCGTCTGTATCCATTACCATAGCATGTGATGCCAATCCTTAAAACGACCATCACTTCATTCCTATGCATGATGTATCTTTTCATGCCATTTCAGGCGTACCGTAGACCGACCAATGCGTTCGCACATCCCAGTCTTATGCTTATACCCAACAGAACTATTATTCACATGACATACAAAAGATTCGTATCTATACACAGCTCATCATCAGCTCCTCGTCCCCTTATTTTTTAACAAAAAGTATTCAACCATTGTCGTTGAGAAAGTCTTGCTTACTCAACGGGTGGCTGCAGCTCAGCTGCGGCTTCTGCGTGTATTTGGATTCCAGCTCTTCGCGGATGCTGTTAAGTAGCTGCACGTAGCTCTGTTGTGGGTTCTTTTTCAGGGCCGAAATGAAGGCCCAGGACATGGCGCCTGTGGCTTGGCCGGCTATTTGGGCATCTTGTCTGTAGCAAAGTTTTTATCAGCATTCAGTAGTCGTAGCGGTAGAGACGGTGACATACGAAGTTTGGTCGTCCTTGCTGCCGGACCACATGATCACGTCCGCTGGAGATGTCTTGGTGACCTTGTTTCGTTCATATACTTCATCACCAGTGGTTGCTTTCTTAAAGAAGCTCATTGCTTGAGAAGCAATACCGCCCATATCCCCCCGAGCATATGCCGAAACGATGCCCAGTAAACCCTGACCAGCTTCTTTCGCAAGATTGGGTTCTTTCAGCATGCCTTGCGTGGAGTAGATGTATGGTAAGTCAAGAGCGGAGCCGGAGTGGCAGGAGTCAAAGATTGCTGTAAGCCGGACACCTGGCTGGAGTGACTGCACCATGATGCGATGCATCTCATCATCGACTATGTGGCCCTGCGTTCTGAAGTCGACAGGGTAGATGACCTCATCATAGCCGTCGTCCTCGTCGCCGTCCAGGTCGGGTGTTTGTCCACCATGGCCTACTTCAATTAGCACGCAGTCATATGCGCGTGAGATCGGGCAGCATACCTGAGTAGTGAAAGAATAATGAATCATTAGGCTTCGCATCCTTGACCAACCAATGCATCGCTCTAAGTATGTTCTGCTTTGTAGGCTGGCTCATGGGATTCTGTTGATCATCGGTCAAGATGACCATGTCCTCACGCGCATAGCCGAAATTGCTATTGAGGTAGGTAGACATGTTCTTCACATCGTTGATGCATCCTCTCAATTGCCCCCTTTGACCGAAGTAATTGATACCAATCAGCAGAGCCTTCCGTCTTCCGGTACAATTGGAGTACTGGAAGTTGTATCCTTGAGGTGCGCCATTGCCGAACCCTTGCATGCCTTGAGGGGGTGGAGGCGGCGCATTGGGATTACCATGGACATAGGCATTTGAGTGTACTGAAGGCAAACCTGCGGAGCAGTTTAGCATTTGTAGGCTTCAAGAGAAGACGTACGAACCGGGTCTTCCTCCGTACTCTGGTCCTCCTGGAGCAGGAGGCGCATAGCCATAACCGGCCGTTGGTGGCCCCTCCTCGCATGGTCAGACTCTGCCATATTGTATGTAGAGGATAGTTTCAGTACCTGCTGATAGCCGCCACTCTGCGGTCTTGGTGGGTATGCATACCCTGGCTGGGGGGAGGGTTGTTGAGGTGGATATCCTTGAGGCGGGTATCCCTGTGGTCTGTGGAATCATCAGCAAGCGCTTCCTTCGTAGTTGCAAGGAACTGACGGATAGCCATTCTGAGGAGGGTAGCCTTGAGGTGGCGGACCGTAGTTCTGGGGTGGTGGTGGTCCATAGTTCTGTGGAGGTCCATTGTAATATGCCTGCTGTGGTGGGTAGCTATGCTGCTGACCCTGTCCAGGGAAGAACGACATAACAGCGTGTAAGTATAGAATATCTCTGCGAGTTGAGGTGCTGTTGCAATGGTTAGACAAGGAAGTTGTACGAAAAAGTCGTGGGGTCGGAATTTGGAAGAGGAGGTGGTGGTGGGGTTCATGCGGTCGGGGGCGTACCTAGAACTAGTCTATTTCCAAGCAATTCGATGATTGATTTCTTGAAGGTTGCTCAGCTTTCCCCGAAATATCTTTATCAAGCCAAGCTGAACGGTTTACCAAGACTGGGGATGCTCAGGTTCAATAGCGGCCGTTGGACGGTGCGCCGGCTGCAGCATTGGCTACCTCTACGGTGTACATGGACCGAAAGAAAGAAAAAGGAGAGGCGTGGACATTCCTTATCGGTACAGACTACCAGAAGGTACCCAATAGGCCCCCCCTAATACCCAACAGGCGTTCCCTAATACCCAATAGGCCCCCCCTAACGAACCTCACAACTTTTAATGGCGCCGGCTACACTTGCTACCTAGTTCTACCAACCTCTACTCCTATTTACTCAAGTACATGCGACCACCAGTCCAGCCCAAAGAACACCAATCGCACACTATGCGGCTGCTCTTTCTCGCTATTCTTCCCCCCAATCTCTTTATTGGTATGGCCGTATGAATTCCTGAAAGGGCAGCAAAGTGTGGAAGGACCTGCAGACTCGCTCAAGACGTCTGACAGGACCCAGTGACCGTGCTTACGCGACATGGTGCAGCAAAGAAATGAAGGTTTCTTGCTTACTACAGGTTGAATGCGCCATTACTCATCCCTCCTACACGTACGTCCACGGAATTTCCTTAAAGAGGTTGTAAATGCCTGCAGAGCACAGTACACCAGCTTGACAGTTGCAAGCCCTTCTCGCCTAAAATGACTGCGGAAACCTCTTCAGTGCCGATTGTGGACTTCGCTGGATGGAGTACCAATGCATCAAATGAGCAAAGGAAGGAAGTCGCCAATCAATTGGTTGAGGCTTGCCGTACTGTTGGCTTTGTGTACATCATTAATCACAATGTTACTCCCAAAACGCTAGCAGAAGCCTTTGGTTGGTCTAAGAAGCTGTTCGACCTCGAGCGCGAGCAGAAGATGTTGGCCCCTCATCCCGACGGTTATACTGTCCATCGTGGCTATTC
Source organism: Cladonia uncialis (assembly GCA_002927785.1). NCBI lineage: Eukaryota > Fungi > Ascomycota > Lecanoromycetes > Lecanorales > Cladoniaceae > Cladonia > Cladonia uncialis. Next base: position 61,064 of record NAPT01000058.1, read on the forward strand.
TTGGCCTGGCTTGGAGAAGGTTTCCAATGCCATGGGCGATGAGGAGGACGAAGATCTTACCAAGAAATTGCGTCAAGTCTCGGATGTCAAGGTAATGTGGTGCTTGAAAGCCTTTAATGTCTTATTCACCGTGTGCAGGAAAGCTACGAGATCGGCAGTGAAAGCAATCAGGATCAGCCAAATCAGTGGCTGCCAGAATATGTCCTTCCCGGTTTCCGCAGCTTCATGACGGAGTTCTACTGGGAATGCCACGGGGCTGCAGAGACGATACTGAGTGCTATGGCACTTGGCATTGGACTTTCGGATGAGAATCACTTTAAACCATCGCACCCAGGACACAACAACCAGCTGCGGTTGCTACATTATCCCCCAGTACCTGCTGCGGACATTGAGAATCAGTCTGCTACTAGGATGGGCGCCCATAGTGACTGGGGATCGATTACAATGCTGTTTCAAGATGATTGCGGAGGACTTCAGGTAGGACCTTTGTTCTCTCCAAGGCTGAAAGCGGCCTGCTCACTGCTTCAGATCGAGAACCCTCACAAGCCTGGTGAGTTCATCGATGTGCCTCCTTTGAAGGATGCAATCGTTATGAATGTCGGAGATCTCATGATGCGTTGGAGTAACGGTAAGTCACACGATTCATCATTGAGTCATTTGTCTGGCGGCCTTGCCAACTAATTGTTGCCTCGCAGACTCCTTGAAGTCCACTGTTCACCGTGTAACTCTACCAACAAGGCAAGACCGCTTTACAGGCGATGAGCGTATGACCAGAGCTCGTTATTCGATTCCATACTTCGTTAGTCCAGAGGGAGAGTCGGTTATTGAATGTCTACCGTCCTGCACAGACGAGAAGCGCCCCGTCAAGTACAAGCCCATCGTCTGGGATGACTACCGCCTGATGCGAGCAAGCATGCAGTATGAGACAAAGCCGGAGGAGGTTGCTGTCGGGGCTTGATGGCGCTGCTTAGGTTGCCGATATACGGCCGCTCTGGCGTCACGAATGTTGTTGACTGCGAAAAGCTACCTATATCCCATTTGCCACACTTCCACTCGTCAGTTGATCTTGCTGCAAGCCTTTCGCCACATGTCCCTCGCCATTTAAACTTGTGAGACTTGACTCCTTCGCTGTTGCTGTGTCATACGTTTTCCGTTGTCCAAACATTTATGACTTGAGACCAGAAGAGAGCCGCCAGCTCTTTTCGAATCCCAAACTCCGACATTTGTCACAAATTGCTCATCACTTGTCGCTTTCCGAAGGTGACTGATTGGCAACCTTTCCTTTACCTGGATGACGAGTCGTTTGGGCATGTATGCGCGGAGTACCTTGTTTCATGTTTGACGAAGTCCATGCCAATCGTCTCGCCAGCCGTTGACCAATCATTCTCCCGCTCGGCGCGTACCTGGTACCAAGACCATCGGATGGTCAAGAAACGGCCATAACACATCGCCACCAATGAATTCTTCATTGTACTTCAATGGTCACCTGTGGTTCCTTTGTTGTACCCAACTAGTCATACGTGTTGATGGTGATAATGCGAAACTGGGTTTCCCATTGTCAATTTTCTTTATTGTTCTGCTCTTGGCACACACAGTTATTGACTGTTTTGCGCATTCACTCCTTTGTCCTCCAGATCCAGGTGCCGGTCACGAACAAAAAGCTTTTCTTACGACCATATAGACGTCCTGGTGACAATATCATTCATTCTAATCTCTAATAAGCTCCACGCAACTGCAGGGCAGCGACGAAACTCGAACAACATCCTTCGAATCGAGCCACAACCATCACCGTAGATCTTCCAGCACCTCAGGATGCTCTCCCTCATCCTCGCGGTCTTCGTCCGAACTTGCATAGCAGGCTATGTAATCCAAGACGACTATAGCAAAGACGCCTTCTTCGGCAACTTCACCCCCTTCACAGACCCGGACCCAACAAACGGTTTCGTCGTATATCAAAACTACGAGAATGCAACACAGCAAGGCCTCATGGCCAGCGTCTCCAACTACGGCTCAGCCAACTACATGGGCGTAGACAACACCAGCATCTCTGACGCAGGTCGTCCCAGCATGCGCATCAGCTCAACCAAAACCTACAACAAAGGTCTTTTCATAGCCGACATCGCCCACATACCAGTCGGGTGCGGCACCTGGCCCGCATACTGGCTCGTGGGTCCCAGCTGGCCCACCGGCGGCGAGATCGACATTATCGAAGGCGTCAACCTGCAAGCCGCCAACCAAATGACCCTGCACACCAACACCGGCTGCACGATAGGAACAACTGGCATGGCATCCACGTCCATAGTCAACACTACAAACTGCGACACAAATGCCTCCAACCAGAAGAAAAATGCCGGTTGCTCAGTCATGAGCCAAGACACGCAATCCTTTGGTTCCGGCTTCAACGCCATCGGCGGGGGCGTCTACGCCACAGAATGGACATCCCAACACATCAACATCCACTTCTTCCCACGCTCCTCCATTCCCGCCGACATCACATCCGGCACCCCCAACCCCAGTAGCTGGGGCACGCCAATGGCTCACTTTGCCGGCAACTGCGACATCGATCAACATTTTACCAATATGAATATCGTCTTCGATACCACGCTCTGTGGGCAGTGGGCGGGCGCGGAGGATGTGTGGGGGGCTAGCAGTTGTGCAAGTACGTCGGCAACCTGTAACGCGCATGCGCAGTTGTTGCCGAGTGCGTTTACGGAGGCGTACTGGTTGATTAATGGGGTGCAGGTTTATCAAGAGGCAGGGTCCAGTAGTACGACGAAAAGAGGGGAGGTAGGGAGGAGAGAGATTGTGCAGTGGTGATGATGGGGTATGTGTTGCGGTATTTGTAGATTTGTATGGGTGATACAGATGGCCTTAAGAGGTTGGAAGCTGTGTATATGTTAGCATATATTTTCTAGATTCTAGAATGTACAAATTGAATCGGAAGCTTGCGTACATACTCTTCAGTTCAGGATGTTGGTATGCTTTCTGACTCGGTCCGTGAACAATAGCGACGTGAAAGCCTAGCTATGCATTTGCATGGCACGATGTTGTTCGACTTTGCCAGGAAACCTCAGTACTTTCCTTCGCTTTCTATACCACTCTTGCATCTTCTAAATCCCAATCTATTCCCATTGCACCCTATATCCCCTTCGCTCCCCTATATTCCATTCGATCCCGTATGAGACTCGGCGAAGAATCAATGGGAAATCACTCAACGTGTCCCTATACTCCCAAACGCATTCCCCAAATACACCGTCCGAGCAGCCATGCTTGACCCCGACCCAATGGGACAGCCTTCCATTTCAGCATGCTCTCGCCCCCACTTTATCATCATGCTGCCTGTTCCTGGCTTTTGGAAATTTTGGTCAATGCACAGATTCCGCAGTTCCTGGAGCTTGGAGATGGAAGAGAGGTCGCGAGGATACTCGGACGAGGAAGTGGGAGAGGCGGGGGTAGAAGGAGGATCTGTTGAGGCGAAGGAGGGTTGGTTCGAAGGTCTGCAAGATTTTCTAGCAGCATCACTTATGTCTCGTCAATGCCAGATCACGTAGCCTACTAATCTTCCCCGTTCTTGGTGGCCATGGTCTTCTTCATCTGTGACAGCAACATGAGAGACTTATCTCGCTAACTAGTAGCGTAGTCGATGTCTTCTGAGAATAGATCAAGGAATCGGTCTAGGGACCGTTCTCGCCGTATGTTTGTGTAGGCGTAAAGCTCATCATTCCAAAGCAGTCGACGTATGGAGGCTGAAGCAGAGAAGTCTTGGGGTTCCGCGAGGTAAAGGTGCATAGTTGTGCAAGTTCAGGACGAGCAGTTTGTGCTGTAGGAGCTGAGTCCTATACCTGGTCCTGTCAGTCGTAGGCTACCTTAACTTTGGGCCGCCTGTTCCACGGTTCAATGGTCTCCCGCTCCGCCAATATATAGCGCTCTTTGCACACAAGACACCGCTCAGAGTGTAGGGTCGATTGAGAAGTTGGGTGTGATTGATGCGTCATGTTACGGAGCGACCATTGGCTTGGAATGGAGAAGGCTCCGCCCAATTATCACAGCATGATGCTTGCTGATTAGTCAGCTTCTCGTATTTGGACGCAGGATGAGATGCAAGAGTTGTGCATACATAGAGTGCGTGAGGTTCTGAGATGATTACATGCATATAAAAACGAGCAATTATATAGATATATTCTATTTGAGCCACCCCGAAGTGACAGTACTCGCTTGGCCGTGACGCCCCTTTCTATGATCGATGTCGATGTCGTGCCGGACATTAGAACGATGTCTTCTATTGCATTATCACATCAGAAAAGGCCCGTAAATGATGATCCTGGGTATGATGAAAGGCCATAATATCATAGAACCCGATACACCACAGTGCGCAGACGTCTTCGTGGCTCAACAAGCTTGTGTGGCTGTTCGGCCCCAGTCAACTGCGAGGTTTGCGGAGGAATGAAGGTTCCTTGTTAACCCACTCTTCCCATAGGCCTCAACCGCGGCTGACCGACCACTACAGGGTCATCGGGCCATTGCCGCTCAATTGATGCGTCTTTGTCTGCCAGCAAACGGTCCATATTTAACCGCATACTGTGCACAATGTTGAAAGTGAATCCCCTCTGTCTAACCTCTTTTCCGCTGTATGTTCCAATGTCGCTGTCGCGGGTCAATCTTCCTGCTGCTTTATGGCTATCGACAATTTGGGGGAACACGCCAACGCATTTGAAATCGAATTCGTCTGACGCACACATCTCACTGATACCAAAATCAATAGGTGTAAAGCTCTTTCGAAGCGCTTGGCCCCGAAGAAGCTTAAGAGCACCGCGATAGGATAGTGCATAGGCGTACAAGCAGATACCGTCGTTGGCGTGATAAACGACGCGTGTGTGGTTATCGTAGCCCTCCTCGGTCATGTTTGGAATGCCACCGAAGTTGGCGCGTCTTTTAGGTGCTGGTACAGTGGCATCATTCTCTATGACGAGTCGGCGCGGGTCACCAGGCTTGATACGGCATGCACAGTGCCCAAGCCATAGGAGATCCCAGTCGTCGCCGTAAGGCGAGTGGGGCTCCTGGCCAGATTTGACACCGGTGACGAATTGGCTGCCGTAAGCAAACTCTTGAAGCTGGTCTTTGAGGTGTGTATCCCAATCCGCGTCGTCTTCCAGTACAAGGGCCGAAGTCAGACGGTTCGTGACGATTCTGGAATGCTACTGTCAGTTTTCTCCTAGCCTAACCTGGAAGCTCAGTTCTTAGCTTACGTCTGAGCAAAATTCAGATGTGCACGCCAACATCCCACCATATTATTTCTTAACTTCTCATCCTGTTCCATCAATCAGCCACATAGGTTATGCAATACCGGGTCATTGCACGAACTTTTGGTAAACCCTGAAGCGCCGGCAATGACTTGTTCTTCACTTCTGCGCCCTTGACCCCTTCGATGACGTCGGCCTTAAAGCCTGTGAGGGAGGAAATTATAGCGAATTGGTCAAGCTTGTCTGGTCGCTCAGGAAGGTTGATGACAAAAACTTGCTGGAACTGCCGAGGGGACCAAGTCAGTAAGAGGTGACCAATCCAAGGTCCAACAGGACACTGACCCCTAAGGTTGAATTGGTGACATCTTTCAAGCTTTCAGGCCTGACTTTGAAGTCGGCTGCTGCGTCTTGGTTTGTGGTGTTCCCTGCTAGATTGAACAGGTTCCGGATGCGATTTTGATGGTTCCCATACAGTATATTAAGCGCGGAGAAGACACAGAAGACGGACAAGGTACCTAGGACGAGACGTAGAGATCTATACATGCTAGGAGGAGGCATGTTGAGCGCATCCCAGACACAAGCAGATGTTGAGGTTGAGGTTGAGGTTGAGGTTGAGAGGGTAACATGTTGAGGGAGGAGGCAAAAGCCAGCGTGGCAGAGGCAGGCTGATGCTTCACATTAGTATTAGTGGGGTAAATTGTGATACATTCCATTGTTGTTGATCCTTGCGGGCATTGTCCTGTCACTGGCCACTGGCAGCGGTGATCCAATTGGCATCCGCCTACACCACCACCCCCCAGTAGTCGCCGGAGCTGAATGCGGCCCGATAGAGGCTTGGCATTCCCGTCCAGTCGCTGACAGGCCTCCAAATGCGACTCGAAATAGCTGATACTTTAGTACTAACATTCACAATCAATCAATCGATAAATCAATAGTCTCATTAAATTCATCAGCCTGTTGAGGAGAGCGAACCAGAATCGAGGGAACGAGGAAGGGAGGAAGCGAGCCCCGCAAGGATACCAAAGTAGGTGTCCAGCACAGCATCCCGCATCCGGCCAACCTGGGAACAACCTTAGCTGCAGCATTGGGGCCTGGGAATACCCTTAGCTGCAGTATTGGGCCTTCCAACTTGTCCCCGCCACCCACACCAACCTCTCCACCATACCAATTTACACTAGCAGCTGACATCAATATGCCCCTAAACAAGATATATAAGTCTAAACAATCAGCTGAGCATGGCAGCTTGTAGCGAAATATTGCATGGATCTGCCATTCCAATGCCACCCACAATAAGTCCTAGGTCAATGAAGGGCAGAAGTCGATGCGAAGTCAAAGCTCGTATCCGGTCCTCTTTGATGCAGGATCCCTTACAGCAAAAGATAAGACGTCGATCTGTTATCAATGGAAAGCAATGCGCATCACGGCTATTTGGGCAGCGCAGGGTTGTGGGCACAGGGGTGCGGGCACCCTTGTGGTTAGAGGACGGCAAGAGGCAAGAAGATGATAGGGTCGGTATCGAGCGGATGAATGACAATTACATTGGCAAGCTTGGCATTAATGGCGTTGATGAAGGGTGCTGCCAACGTCAAAGAATTACGGGGAATCCGATAGCCATTAATTATTGTGGCACCGCAACCCTGATGTTTGTTGGTGTTGCGGAGGGATTTCTGATGCTCAATATGCTAACCGAATTCTGGGCAGAGTTAAGGCGTGCGCCGCCTGCAAATGTCCACAGGCCAGGGAAGGGAAATGAATCATTTTCCAGGTCCCGATGAGAGTCTAGGCCACCGCGCCATGCAGTACGAAAAAGCCACGGGCCTACAAGCGGGAGCTCTCTTAGACCTCTGCGTCGAGCATTCCATTGACTACAGTCACACCACATGGGGCACACGGCGTCACTGTCACAACTACTATAAGAGATGGCGACACGACAGCACCCAGGCTTCTTTGATCTCGTGGCACGCTGGTTACGGTAGGAATTCGCACAAATCTAACCATGGTCGCCGGCGCCCCTCGAGCAATTCTGTTCACGGAAAGCTCGAAAGTGGTCTGGCACAGACACAAGAACACTGAGAGGTGTTGATGAATTTTGGGTTCCATTGCTCGCGGTCTTGCCAACCAGTGCTTATTCATGCAACGTTTCACTGTTTCAAAAACATCCTGACCAGGATGGTGGCTCGTAACCTTGCCTGGAGAGCATTCCTCAAGGTTGATTCCTAGCCTGAATATTCAATCTGAGACTTCATTCATTCATCTTGCGATCCTGTTCTACCCTTAGGCCTATCAACTGCCTTGAATCAATCCTTGAATACACTTGAAAGGATTTGTGTTCTCGTGCTCGACGCGAAACTCCCTAATCACTTTCTATTCACTTGCACCTACCTGATCTTACACAACTTGATGGTTAGAGTGTTTGACAATCGATTGGATTGGCGTTACTTGCGTTGCACTTTCGAGCACTTTTGAATGCCTGGGCCAAGGATTGTGGGCCAGTAAGCTAGCCCTGACGCTAGGAGCGGCCAGGCCAGCAACGATGCAGGTACTATTTCCCCACCTTCAGCCAGCCTCCAACTCGCCGTCTATATCTGGATGCCAAGTGCCAGAAGCGCGGTTTCAATATGGCCAGATCGATGCAGCTAATCAATACCTGTCGCGGGCCGGGTACCCATGAGGTTGCGAAAGCTCCTTTTGTGGCTTGCAGTACGTAACATGGCTGGCTGAAACAGGCGTCGTCGAACCCACAAGGTAGAAGTCGAGGACCGAGATCAGCTATGCTGTCCAAGGCTCTGCTAGTACTCGATGAAGTCTCCTCATACAAGAGTGCAATCCATCTCAGACGATTCCCAACGTTCCTGATAGAACCTGCCTTGAGCCTCTACCAAACTTACCTTGACAAGGTCATTCTGCACATATGGCGGAACAACAACATGGATTCCAACCTCAGCCCGGTGGTGCCTGGGGTCCAAAGCCGGTCCGTAAGCGTTTGATCGTTTGTTGTGACGGCACCTGGCAAGCGGCCAATCATGCTACCCACGAAATACCTTCCAACGTTGCCAAGCTGTCTCGTGCAACCTCTAAGACTTACACTGATGAGAATGGCCTAGCAGCACCACAGATAGTGTTCTATGATGCAAGCGTTGCAACTGCTAATTGGTTGGATGAAAAGATATCTGATAAGATCTGTGATTCATCCCAAAAACAACGAGCTCCAACAGCTTTGCACCATTCCCCGCAGGATCTCCAGAATCATTGCTAGAAGAAAAGCCGAAAAAGATTTGATTGACAATGACATGGTGACGATCAGCGAAGGTGATAATGAATACAGTCCATACAAAGTTCGCAAGGGCGCGGGTGCCGAGTGGCTGTCTTACTGCCACAAGCCTGTCGACATTAAGATCGTGGGTGTATTCGACACAGTGGGCTCCGTGGGCTTTCCGGAGAACTAGTGGATTGATGTTTCTAAGTGGAACAAGCGTAATGCGTTTTATAACACAGATCTTCATCCCGGTGGGCTCTTTCCGTCTCAATATTATTGGTCGCTCGGGTGAAACAATCTAAATTTGCGAGCCGCAGAGTTCGAAAACGCCTTTCAACCCTTGGGACTAGACGAGCGCCGTGCGCACATGAAGCCAACACTTTAGAACATGCCCGCCGATAATCAACAAATGCGTGGGAAGATCGGCTTGAAGGGCGAAACGAATCTGATCCAGTGCTGGTTTCCCGGTGTCCATGTTAATATAGGCGGCGGCAGCGAAGACGGTCTCAAGAGAACACCAAAGGGAGACCTCGAATCAATGGCCAATACTACATTCGCCTGGATGGTTGATCGTTGCCGGCCATACCTTCATTTCGAGGAGAAAGTGCTCAATTTCGTCACTGCGCAGTATTTTGAAGTGCTCTCGAAGCTTGGTAGCCACTCGAACGAGACGCAAAAGGTTGGCTGGGGCGTAGGCCCATACCAGAAAGATTTCAAAGGTCTTGTACCCACCGTCATTGGTGAAGAAGTTCGTACCCCAGGCTTCTATCCTGATAAGCCAGATACTCGGGAATACATACATCCTGTGGTCTTCCACGCCCAGCAGAACCAGAATTATGCCAGCAAGGCACTCGAGGGATTCAAGAGAGTATCGAATGGAGATGGACAAGGCCATTCATAGGTTAAGACATTCACTCCCAAAGACGTGCAAAGCTGGAGCGAAGGGGCTGGATCTATTTTCAATCGTCGTACGGTGAAAAAAAATGCCCAATCAGTGACCGTCACCATCAAGGAATTTGTTATATCAAAAATGGTCATTCAACAAGGTTCTTACTCACAGGCAAGATACTACTCCTCGCCACTCGAGAGGCTCTTGATCCTGAGAGATCAATGGACGGACGACGAGACTAAGCAGGCATTTGAGAGTGAAGAACAGTACCGGCAGCGCAGGACTACCATTCTTGAGAAGCAAGCCGCAAGCGAGTATTTGATGCAGTTGGATAGAGACAACAGGAACACGAGATACATTGGCGAAAGCGTGACTTGGGGAACTGAGGTAAGCAGGAGTAAATGCCAAGTGATCCTTTTTGGGTGGATTCCAAGGTGTTAGATCAATGGAGTTGTGAATCATGTAGACCTGACGATATTTACGGGGGGAAGGTTCATGAGGAGAGTGGTTGGACCCAAGAATGGCCTTTTCTTGCTCATGGTGCTGTTTGAGCTTGCGGGTTAGCGTCCACCAGGGGCGGACAGCTGCCTACCTACAAAATGACAATTGACTGCGCAAGCTTCAGCCCAAGTAGTACACAGGGCGGCTCACCCGCTCACTGTATGAACCACTGACTGTATTGCTGATAAGGCTAAAGCCCGGAAGGCCCCTGAATTTTCAGCCTCAAACCGGCGAACCCGGGGGATCATCAACTTCGGGGTCTCTCTAGGCCCCTTCTCACTGTCTCTAGGCTTCAGCCCTAAGGTATCGGCCCCACAGTTAGGGGTCCATGGGGTTTCATAAAGTAGAATAAGAGGCTGAACCGTTCTAAGTTCTGGGCTGGTACGGCTAATGATGCTCTCTGCCATACGAGTAAATATGCCGTCCATATTTCCAAGTGCTTTCCAACTCTTAATCAATGTCATCTATTCACGGATCTTGTCGCAATTTGGCAAGGATACAATTGAGTGGTAATGACTGCATGATTTTAAGATTTAATAGCTATAGAAGAAAGATTTTAATATATATAAGGATTTGTAGTAATAATAGAGATAGAAAACGCTAGAATTATAGAAATAAGATTATATAGTAGTTAATATAGTTAAATTATTTAAATAAAGTTAATAAAATAAAATAAAAATATTACGTAAATAATAATAATATATTATAATATATTTTCTTTAATTTAAATAATAATCTAATTAAATTAAAAATATAATAATAGAATTAGAAATATTAATTATATTAAGAAAATTAAGAAAATTTTTAATATTTTTAATTAAATAAGATTTTAATAAAATTATTAATAAATATTTATATAATAATAATTTAAATAATAATAATTTTTTTTTAAATTTTTTATTTAAATTAATAATTATAAATATTAATATATTTAAAATATATTAATAATTTTAAAATCTTAATTTATATAA
>NAPT01000590.1:0-18704 GCA_002927785.1 Cladonia uncialis
CCTCCACCTCCCTACACCCCGTCGTCCTCCTCAACCCCCTCACCATCTTCCCCAACACCTCTCCCTCCCCAAACGGCAATTTCCTCTCAAAAACCACATCCCCTTTCTCGCCATTCACCAATCTCCTTTTCAATCCCTGCACGAAAGGCATAGCGCGTTTCATTTCAGATTTTCCTTTTGCTTGGACGCGGGTGTTTAATTCTTTTTCGTTGAAGGAGAGGGAGAGGGAATCGAAAGAGGAGCGGACGATGTCGATGTAGTCGTTTTGCCAGGCGGGATAGGCGGCGGCGTAGAAGATGGTTAGTTTTTTGGGTTTTTTGGGGTCGAATGTGATGTTTTTCCCTTTTTCCTTGCGTTTCTGCTGGGCGGCTTCGGCGCTGGTGATGGCGGAGGTGGTGGCGCGGACGTAGTCGCGCGTTGCTGTTAGGGAGGGGTCTGGGGCGGGGACGGTGGGCCAGAGGGCGTTTTGGATGGTGGTGGAGTGGTGGAGCACTTCGGTCCAGATGTAGTCGGCCCAGTGAGGGGCGATGGGGGTGAGGACTAGTGCTTGGAGTTTTATGTAGGTTTCTATCAGAGAGCGGTGCATGGGGATGGCGGAGGCGGCGGTGGCTTCGCGGTAGAAATCGCGGGATAAGGTCAAATCGTAGAGTGCGGATTTGAGGGCGGCTTTGTAGTCGAGGCTGGGTAAGGGGTTAGTATGATTCCCGCAAATGGAGAGGACGGGAAACGAGGGGAAAGTGGAAGATTGTAGTGGACTTACGCTGAGTAATGTTGCTTGGCTTCGTGGACGAGCGAGTTTATTTCGTTCTCAAAGAGTTGGTCCCAGAGCTCGTCGGCTGGACCAGTTCGGAGCTTCTCGTCTTTGATGACCTCTTCGCACCATTCTTTCAGGTTGTACATTCGGAGAATGATCTGATTGGCGACTGTTTCCTCGAAATTTGCATCTTCTACTCCGTCACCGGCATCTGCGAGGGCTATGCGGCATGCGTCTGCTCCGTACTTTTCTACAGCGTCTCTCAGGGTCAAAAAGTTGCCTGTGCTTTTGCTCATCTTTTCGCCGTTGAGAAGTAGATGCCCGTTCGCTCGGATGCTTCGAGGCCAGTATTCTTGAGGGAACAAAGCCAAGTGGACGTAGAGGAAGAAGGTCAGATGATTGGGGATTAGATCTTTGCCGGATGAGTTCATATCCAACGGGTACCAGTACTCGAATTCTCGTCTCAGAGCTTCCAAGTCTGTTTTGCTGATACCACATTCTTTCATAACCTCTTCGCTGAGTTCTCGTCTGCAAAAGACATAATCCCAGACTTCGTCAGTCATCTGCTCTGGTTTGATATCTAAGACTCCTTGCCGAGTTCCGAAGATGTCGCTGTGTAGAAGATGCGAAATCGTGTAGTAGGCGTGATAAATGGTGCTATCACTTAAGCTCTCTACGAGAAATTTGGGGTCCCACGGCAGTTTTGATCCAAGCCCATATGTCCGAGCACATGCCCACCGATTTAGCCAGTCTAGATTCTTCTCGAGACCGTTCTGAGTCTCTGAAGCGTACGTCTCCATGTCATGCTTCACGTGGTCCATGACTGTGTCGCGCCATTGAGGATCATTCTCACCGTAGTTCAAAAACCATTGGCCAAGATATGCGGTAACGCACTCGTCTCCGCTGCGGCTCACAACATGGCCATTTGGCTCAGCATACTCGAACGCTTCACCGCTCTTGATCAGGGCTTCTCTGACCTTTGGCTTGGCTACTTCGACGGGCTCACCCTTGAAGTCACCTATTAGCATTGTACCTTTATAGTAGCCTTCCTTATACGCCAAATCTTTGGCTTCTGCAAGTTGCTTTGCATCCTTTGGCGAGTTGATCTTCATCTTTTCTACCAGATATTTGGCTGTTATGTCTCCATACGATGGGGTTTGGATGATGGGCGGGATCTCCAGCTCAGCCCATTCTTTCTTTATACCATAGTATTCTGCCTTCTTGGCAAGGTCTATCACCGTCGCATAATCATCAGGGCTGTCTGAGGGAACAGACGTCACCACGCCCGTGCCTTTAGTAGGCAGGACCGACTCCATTGGCAAAATCCGTACACCTTCTTTATGAATTGAGAGAGGCGCATGGACAAGACTGCCAACAACGTCTGACCCAACCAGCTCTAGCACAGCAGGAAGCTCACTGGCATCTCGTGGAAAGCTATCACTTTTGAAGAATGTGCCTTGAAAGGCCATATTCCAAGCAGCACGTTTCGTTACTACATAGTACTCCTTTTCTGATACTTTGAAAACACCGTAGTTGATTTTCGGTCCAACAAAGCAACACGTCTGACCATACATTGTTTCAGGCCGAAGGGTTGCAGGCACAAAATAGACGCTAGCTCCTTGTGGAATCTTTCCCTGTATCTTTTCCGCAGCTTTTGGCGCCCATTCCTTGACTTTTAACTTTAAGGCAGTGTAGTCCTGAGGAGCCACACCTTCACCTTCGGTCCGATCATGGTCCATGCAAGGCTGTCCGTCTTTAGGCGAGTAGATTGTGTATCGAACCCCATATTGAATTTTGTTTAATTCTTTCAAGCGATTCATTTGCCAACGTACGAAGGCATCATAGTACGGATTTGCATCCGTCGTAAGCATCGAACGTCTCCAATCTATCCGTGCCCCAAAGTTATTGAGATCGGCTTTACATATGGGGGGGAAGAATTTAAGCCAGTACTCCGGATCCGAAAATTTATGAATCTCCTCTCTAGGGATGCCCAAAGCGAGCATGATCTGGAATTGATACTTCATTTTAATCGATTTTGCCGCAGCTTTCCCCTTCTTGGATGTGAACTTCGTGATGTCTTCCTTCGTCTGGGCCTGTGTAGGTGCGGGCGCTTCTAAGGCTGCGCCAGCATCTTCTTCATACTTTTCAAAGTTCGGTCCGAATTTGCGGACATCTTCGATCAGCTTGTCCGCACATGCTTTAATCGGCATGCCTGTAACATGGAAACCCAAGGGGAACAAAACGCGCTTTCCCTCCATCCTTGCGAACCCGGCAGAAAATTCGACTTTGCTGATAGTAAAGCTGTGACCTGCATGTAGCGTTCCGTTCATGTACGGGTATGCAAAGGCAGCATAGTATTTAGGATGTTTCTTTCGCAGCTCGGCTGCAGGTATGGAGCCACTAGGCACCTCAGATGTTGAAGGGGCATTGGCGTCGAACACTCTAGCTTCTTGCCATTTCTTCTGGTATCGTTTTTCTATTTCAATTAAGGTATCTCGCTTTTCTGTCTGAAGGTAAATTTGTTAGTATTTCCTCGACATAGTTTATACGACAAGCTCACATTCTCCATCTTGAGGATCTTGGCCGCACTGTTCTTGGGGTCCATGGCGCCAATGGCACCGTTTGGAGCTGCCATGACTGGCGAGGGAAACAGGGTAGAGCTTTGTCTAGCGGTCTTCGGATGACAAAGGCGGTAGGTCTTTCGGGGCGACCAATGCCTTCTTCGCAATGTGGCAAATTTCAGTCCATGCAACATGCGAACAAGCAGATTGCTCTTAACAACGCGACGAGCTTATGAGTCGAACGTGAGTCAAAGGTTGCGGCTCTGGTGTCTGATATTTGGTACCCCTGCTAGCGCGTTTTCCCCCGAGCCCTACGAGAATGCCGCAATCTTGCATACTCTTCAGCTCCACAGCAAAGATCCTCTTACAAAATGCTGAAAGCATCCTTGAGGCGGCTTTCTGTAGCTGGCCCCAAGCTTACAACTCACAGCAATCCATACAAAGCTCAGAAACAATGGCCTCCAGATTTTTCCAAGCTTCACCCCAAACACCAATTCCGCTTCGAACGAAAGTACCGTCGAAGATCCAAGCTCAAATGGGCGCGCCCAAGATGGGTCAAGGGAGTCAAGCTGGCAGCTTGGGGTAGTTCTTTGTGTTTGTATCCCAATCAATCCCCTTGAAGTCAATTGCTTCTAATTGCACATAGTCGTGCTGGTTTATGGGGTGCTTTTCTTAGACTGGGATGATATGGATGGAAGCGACGTGAAACCTTTCGCTGAGGTATGTGTTGCCAGTGGTCCACACCGCCTATCGGCAATCTGATAGTGTTCAGGTTCGCGGATGGATCCGTACTCAGGTTTCCTCGATCTGGACAACATCTCCGCCCACCCAAGCCCCTCACATAGGCTCATCGCTGGAGGAGCCAAGTCAAGATTCTACACAAACTGCCTAGAACCTCTACAGCCGAGCAGTGCTCCACAACGAAGCTTCATGTATGTGGAGGAATGCCCAGTCACTGAGCTGAACTACTTCACACATATTTTCACATGAATATCCCTGCAATGCCAGATCTCCTTCCCCAGCCTTGATCATGGACTCGATGGTAGATCAGCTTGGACAGCACATCTTCCAATAAATTACTACGCCGACGTTTATCTCACTAGCACATTGGGCCATACACGGTCCCTTCGCAATGTCTTAAGGTCTCACCGTTCTAATATGAGATATATGTGTATGCGCAAACACTCCCAAGAGTTCACGGAGACATCCTCTAAAATGGAAGCCTGCAGCTGGATGATCGCTCCGTAGGGGTCGTTTGGGTGTTGGGAATGTTGATACGATCACGAACACAGTCATGAGTTACGGTATTGATCCTGGAAGGTAACTCAATTGGAGGAGGTGTTGACACAAGTTCCTATCACTCGGAAGAGATCGGGCCAACTACAGTGCAGGTTGCTTCGAGGTAAGAACTTGTCATAACCGAGGTTTCAAGAGATCACATTGGGACGACGTCCCTGAGGGGAGGGGAACGCCCGTTTGAAAAGAAAAGCCAAAGTAGGCAACGCGTCTCGCCATTGCATTGTGAAGACTGCGGCTAGGGTGTTTAATGCGGCTATGGAGAAAATCAGTATCAGACCAAGCACCTTGTTGATCAGTGACAGACGGTAACAGTTGATTATCGACTACAAAGCATTGAGATATTAAAGGAACAGATGGTGCACAAGCGACGACTTTCTCACCCCAGATCTTTACATAGAGCGTGTATGCCGTAACCGGCTATAGTAGCTGCATTACTGATAACAAATATTGGGCAGCACCACTGCCTGGCTCAGTCTCTTACTGCCTACATTGTAGCCCCTTACCATAGGCTATCGCAAGCGCCTGCCGCAAGCGCCTGGAGACTGTAAAGATAAGTCGCAGCCTTGCACGCATGCTTAATTCACCCTGCCATACCCTTTACATATGCTTTGCAACGAGGAGAAACACATTTTCTCTACATTCTTGGCGCATTTCAAGTTACTCTGTTGTCCTCCTTTTCTGAGGGACTAGGCCATGGCGAGCGTCATAAGTGCCTCAGAGGCCCATGAGGCTTACATGGAGCGAATGAAAGCAGAATTTCATGGTCCGAGATATAACTGGCTCTTAGAAATGCTCTCCAGATCATCCGACTGGGGGTTGCCGGTGGAGGATAATTGCTTGTACGTCCTCGACTTCGATGGCAATGCAGCCCCAAGAGAGGTTTTGCACTCACCAGCGAGCGGCCCTCTACAAGAGGGGTTCCTCCATAATCTCAAATCAGAATTATCACCGGCAGTGACACGT
Source organism: Cladonia uncialis (assembly GCA_002927785.1). Lineage (NCBI taxonomy): Eukaryota > Fungi > Ascomycota > Lecanoromycetes > Lecanorales > Cladoniaceae > Cladonia > Cladonia uncialis. The sequence goes on from NAPT01000590.1 coordinate 5,578, forward strand.
GTTGTCTTGTTGTATTACCCATGGTTGTACTGCTTGAATTTCAAGTATATTGGGGCTATAGGCTATGCACTCGACTTAGATCCCTGGTTTTTCATTACACATTTCCAGGACTGGAATCGTGGAAGGCTTGATCAAGATCGACGACCACCAGCACGTCTGCATCTTGATACGGCCATTCTAAATTTCGAATTCCTAAAAGGCAGACGTATCACCGCATGTACTGTGCGGAATATAGGTAGGTCTCCAATCATATTCGGGGGACTTTTACTGCTCTGTAAACTAACAACGTCTAGTTGTAGTTTTGCACGAGTTCCGAAGGGGATCCTGCGGGACCATAAAGAAGCTTGTGGAACCACTATTGACGAAGACGTCATGCCTGCAAGACGAGGCCATATCGGACCTAAAGATACCTCCGATTGATTTAGTGGCTATGATGTTAGAGGTCGAGACTATCGATCTGGTCACAGCGACTGATATTCAAGATTGTGCTATTCGTCGAAGACCCTGGGTGAAGGAGACCGCTCTCAGCAAGCAGACGATGGTGGAACACTGGCAGCCAGACCACTGGGAATCTCACTGGAGTGAACGGATCAAGATTGAGGCAACAGTACGGAACCTAAGCGCCGCGCTCGCCTCCAAGCAATGGTCAGATGGTCACGCACCACTGGCAAAAAGGCTACTTCAGGAATTCTACGCAGTACTAGATCGGTCAAGGTCCCAAGGCGAGTACATTAGAGAAGACGTACAGCAGGTCCACACTAAGGCCTCCATCGAAGAGACAAGGAAGCAGTCAGATTCTCTAAGAAGGTAAGAAAAGAATACCTTGTCCGCTACTATAATTAAAGCATGGCTTCTCCGAATGTGTAGACTGATACAGACTCAAGACTCACACTTGTAGCTTTCGTGTTCATTCCGTTGAACTTCGCTACTTCCTTCTTCGGAATGAACGTGCAGCAGCTCGGAACGGGCAGCACCAATATTGGATACTTCTTCCTCGCTGCAGCATTGATAGGTGGATTCGCTGCACTGTTATCTTCCACTGTCAAGCCACTGGAGCGTCGAGTGCAGCGTAGACGGGAAGAGATAGCAGACGACCTTAACGAAGACGTGGAGAACATCCAAAAAAGAGAGATTTTTCGACAGTCAAAGCTCGGGAAGAAATTGTGGGAAAGAAAGGATGATGTCGGACTAGATTGGGTCGCCCGGTATAAGTTGAAAAAGCCTGGACCGAAAATCCGCGAGGCCATGAAGCTCTGGGCCAATATCCATTGGAAGAAGCTGACGACCAGGCATATAGACTGTACAGGGCAGCGAGCAGACCCTGAACAGCAGAGCGAGGGTGATTCCGGCCGTACCAGCGCGGAAAGGACTGCGTAGCGCATGTCGCCAGAGAAATCAATAATCCCAGATCTCCGATACTCGCGCTCAGAATCAACCGGTGGCCAAGTAAAGCTGGTGGCGTTGTATTGTTATATAGCTTTGATAATCATTTAGCTATTGCTTCTAAGAGTCAAAAAAATCGATTTATGCGTAAAGCACCGGTTGAATATTTATCTGGAGCCTCAAAGCAAATGGACCATCCAGGTATGAGTTGACTGGTCATTTTAGTAGTCAAAATGTAAGATTGAAGCTGTCCAAGTCTCGGCGCTTTCCTGAATATGGCACACTGCTTTGCGTACAAATCATTACCAAAGCAGAAGTACCACTACCCCGCTCCAAACGGATTCACTTTGGGGCCGCTGTTTGGTTAGAATCGTCGATTTCCACAATGAAATTCGGTCTGGCAGATCCAACATCCGTCTCATCGTCATATGTCGCTGCTTTGACTCAGGGCCGTCGAATAGGTACTTGGTGAATATCCTGGACACTTATATTGAATTATCTACTCGTGTTCGGCAAGACGCCATATAAACCCTAAATCGTATACTGCAGATACTCTTGGAGCCAATGACCTCTGGCTCCCCGGCGCATATCAGGCCTTGGCCACCCTCATTCGTTCTACAGGTAGATGGAGTAAAACACCACATGCACTTAGGCACTAGGTCTCTATACGGCTAGCGGCTGTGAAGCCCCTCAGCTACGTAACTGGATACCTATTGGGTATAAAAGATACTCACAAAACAGAGTGATCTAACAGAAGTAGGCTCTTCACTCCTTAACTGTAGAGGAAAAACTTAATAAAAGATACAATTATGGGCTCTATCGCTTCCCCCAAGAATGTCTCCTTCTTCTCCCGCAATATCAAATTAGCAGCCCACCTCTACCAGCCAACCCCCGACTCCTCCAACCGCTCCGGCGCCGCAGTGATCATAGGCCACCCTTGGACCTCGATCAAAGAGCAATCCCCAGCCAACTACGCCCGCGTGCTCTCCCAAGCTGGCTTCATCTGCCTCACTTATGACGCAGCATATCAAGGTGAATCTGAGGGTGAACCAAGATCCCTTGAAGATCCCGCCCAACGCGTCGAAGATATCAAATCAGCCGTCACCTACCTCACCAGCCTCAAGAATATTGTCAATCCCGACAAGATTGGTGTCCTGGGTATCTGCGCATCCGGTGGTTACGCCCCTTACGCAGCTCAAACCGATCATCGCATCAAGGCTTGCGCCACGTCCGCCGCCGTCTGTGTCGGCACCATGGCCAGACGAGGTTTTGACAAAGACTCTTCCAACATGGACGTCTTGAAGACGCAGCTTGAAGCCGCCGCCAAGGATCGAGACAGCGACGTCAATTCGGGTGAAAAGGTCCCGATCATCCACATGCTGCCCGAAAGCCTGGAAGATGCACCTGCAGACCTGCCGGAATCATTCCGGGATCTGGCGTCCTATTACCGTACGTCGAGAGCAATTCATCCACGAGCACCGAATACTTGTCTGCCGAGGAGTTGGGACCTGATGGCTAATTTCGACGCTTTCGCGCACAATGATATGATCAGTCCAAGGCCGCTATTGATGATTACAGGGACGAAGGCGGCGACGAAGTGGTATAGTGAGGATGGGTTAGAGAAGGCAAAGGAGCCGAAGGAGTTGCTTGTTGTTGAAGGGTTGACGCATGCTGATTTGTATGATCATGTGGACGAGGCTGGGTCTAAGCTTGTGGAGTTCTTTGGGAAGAGCTTGGCATAGGAGAAGGTGACAGCGATTGGTCAAGCCTGAAGTTATGCGTGTCCAGATGCGTCGCGGGATCTTCGATATTATGCTGTTATGAACCCGCTCGCTTATTTCCTATTCGACGTATCGACTTTGGCGCTCAACTTTATATAATATATGAATTTATATATATATTATATATACCCTGGACTTGGATTTGGGATTGCTGTTTCCTTTCGAAACGGTGCTAAGGTAATGATCACTTTAGAAAGTATGATGGAGGGGATTGGGCTCGAATGAAAGATAAAGAGATGGAATTGAGACGACCAGTAGGGCGATAGCGACGGACAGTCAGAAGAGGTTTGAAACGATGTGCCTGACCCGACGGTGAGTAGAGACCTGTATCTCTTTACAAGATAAGATTCCAAAAAAAACTGTTGTGCTCTGATTTCAGTACAACCCGGTGCTCCTCTCACGAAATACGAATACGGAGTACGACTATCCTCTCATGCATAGAAGTACCAAACGGAGGGGGTGGGGTTCCGTCGGATTCACGCCGAATCTCTCCGAGTTGAATTTAATAACACAGTTGGACACTTTGGGAACCAACTCGCAACACCTTCAAACCGAGATTCCAACATCGTGATCTGTCGCGTGGTATTCTCTTCGACATGGCTATCAATTCCACCAGCGAGCCCAGCGCTGGATACTAGGCGATGAATTCGCTGTTCGCGGCGGACATCACGAATCTATCAAAGCTTTGTGGAATTCAAAATAGAAGTTTCCAGTAAGTCCTGACAACGCCTCGAATGGAACGGGCCATGTTGATTGGTTTTCAAAAGTGCAAAACGATGCATACTCAAAGGCTGTTAAGGGCTGGGTCGGTCCCCTCGTCGAAGAACTCATCCCGCACTCCGCTGCCTCTGGTGCTGATAAGCCAACAATACCAGTATACACTCGTGTTCCCTCAACAGCCAGTCCCCACCACAGCGTGCCTACCATGCTTATCATCACAGGCCTCGATGGGCATCGCACGGACCACACCCAACGGACGAACGATTTCATAAAGCGGGAATGGGCCTCCGTCATTGTTGAAATCCTAGGGACGGCGGATTGCCCTGCCGACCCCGAAGACCCTGGGAGTCCAGATCGCTTGTGGGACAGCATTCTCCAGTAGATGAGTCGAAAGGATGTTTTTGACATGAACAACTTAGTGGCATGGGGCCTGAGTGCGGTACGTACTACGCTGTGAGGGTTGCCCCCAGGCACAAGAACAAATTAAGAGGGTCCGTAGCTCAAGGGGCGGGCCTGCACCATTTCTTCAGTCGGCAATGGTTGGATGGAGTAGATGATCATGAGTATCCTTTTGAGTAAATTCTGGTTTCTCAATCTCTCTATGTCCCTCCTAAGCACTGGCAAGGCCTGGAAGGCTAACGTGTGTTTGCGCTTACCCAACAGCCTCACCCCTGCTCTGGCCCAGAAATTCGGCTTCAGCAGCGTAGAAGCGTTCAAAGAGGAGGCGCAGAGAAAGTTTTCCTTGGTTGAACAGGGAGTCGTACAGAAGCCTTCTACTAGGCTCCTACTCATCAATGTAAGGTCATACCGGAAAGGATTGGCACAAGCGACTGATGCTTCGAACTTCTGCAGGGAACAGACGATGGCATAATGCCTATCGAAGACTCAATGCTACTTCTCGATTATGGTAGCCCAAAAGAAGCCAGGTTGGTGACTCCTTACTCCTTATCGCACAAATCATTGATTACTTCTCTGCAAGAATCACGACTGACTTTGATTGTCACCAATCCTAGGTTCTTCCCGCAGCAACTGCACATGGGCTACCCCTTCTCCAATGCCACCATCTATGCCTGGCTCGAGGAGATAGTATGAAGGTGAAAGTGTGGACTCCATTGAGGACTCCATATCGGACTCTGCTTTCCGGCTATAGGCCATTGCATAGATAATGTCACAACACTATCGTGAGCCTTGTCTGTTCTGATTGTTGATTATTCAGACAAAGATGCTCTTCTCCACTTCCCCATGACCGTACTCCATCATCATGAGTCCTATCCAGGTAACTTCTCAGCCTCAGTACTCACGAGCTATAGCGAGTTTGAGCTGTCACCATGGTCAAAAAACCGTGAAGAATGCTGTTTGGAAATTCAGGGTCGATGAAAATGATCATGAAAATCTTTTAAAAGCGACGACGGAAGTGCGGGTACAGAACTATTCAGTGATTGCGAAACCAAATTTCTTTCCTAGTCCGGTTTTAACATCGAATTTGTCCATACTCTCTTCCTTTCGGCCTATGGAGCAAGCAAGGCTGAAAGGTATCGGAAACGTTGGCCCCTTGCCTTGCTACAATGCATAATACGAATAAGAACAGAGTCTATCGTATTCGAAAACTGTAGCTGCTCGTTAAGGTAGTTATATACTATGTTGGAAGAGATCGGTGATATGGAATCTATAATGCTTCAACACGTTTTCCGCAGGCACTTGTCCGGTCCAGAGAGCTGGTCGGACAAGCTGGTGTTGGGGGGCAGAAGCCTTTGTGGGCCAAGAACAGCTATACCGTTGGACAGTGGAGGTGAATCGTGAGAAGCAGGTACCGCGACAATCAAATCAACGAGATAATGTTCAGAAGTTGCAGAGAGGCAAAAGGCACCTGGTGATACCTCAGAAGGCGGCATCTACCGTAGTACGTCGCGCTAATGTCTTAGGACATTTGGTGGGTCTTGGCAAGTTTTGAAACTTGCCCATCCCTCGTGGAACAACTCATTGATCTTACTTACCAGCTAATGCACCTTCGGCATCCATCAGCAGGCTGTGCCTCCAAAAACGCTCCGTGATGCGTCTTTTCCAGCCGCACAGCCAACGGATCTTACGGTGCGACGCCCTCAGGCCTACCGGCTGATGTCGGTTTCCGCATCTGCAGGAGCTTACTGATCCTACCTACTTGTCAGTATGCGGCACAGCTAGCCCCTCATTCGCGGAAGTCCTCTGATTATCTTCCAGCTGCTGCACTATGACGAATGGTCCTCCTGCTTTGCCCCTGAAGACTATACTGCTTACTTCGATCTGCACCGTACTGAATGTTGCACGCCTATTCACCGTCCCCTCAATGCTAACCAACCCACGTTTCTCTTATCAATAACCAACCAGAGCGCAATATCAACCTCATGAGGCTGTGATTATAGCACAGCTGCATGCCCGAAACAATGATCGGCAGAATCCTTCAGGCCACTTCTAGCCCACAGTCCAATCGGGGACTTTTTCGAGGGACTGTGCTTTCGGAGAATTCGATTTTTTGGGTAATGTCAGCACCTTGTCACCATCTAGTCTTGCTTGAGTGCCATTTCGACATACGAGCTTCGTCACACATGCATTTTCTAGAGTCTGCCGTACCGTGCCTCAGGATTGTCTGATATGGCTTGCCTATCCTATATAGCCCCCGTTTGAGGGATCAAAAATGCCACATTCCCAAAGTTGTTTCGTTTCATCTCAATTTCTGTTCATGCTCATAAGCATCTGTGATTCGTTCCTCTGCGACTGCTTCCTTGAGCCCGACATCATAGAAAGAGTGAAGCACAGCCAACAGCGCAAGTGAGGTGCTGGCGGGTGAAAGACCTGATCGCGACCGTTGCGAAAAGGTTTGATAAAAGTCTATTACTAGGCTTGGAGGTCATCAAATTTCCATCAATGTCTACCTACTCGCCCTATGCCGACGCTGAATCGGCTGCTCCGGACTGGAAACCTGGTGAAGAGGAAGCAGCAACGGCCTTCCTCGCACTGACCTTCTGGCTCATCCTGGACGTCAACGTCGGAATATATCGTGTCTTCAAAAAGAAGCAAGGCCTATATTACTGGAGCTTGATTATAGGGACCTGGGCCTGTGCACTCAGCACAATTGGCAATGTGTTAAAGAACCTCACACCACAATACGGTCCAAAAATCTGGCCATTCTGGACCCTGCTAATCAATGGCGGCTGGAGTCTCTACGCAACAGCTGAATGCATAGTCCTCTACTCGAGACTTCATCTTGTGAATCGAAGTCCTAAGGTACAGCGTCAGATATTGTGGTTCATCATCATTGGATCTTTCGTTCTGATCCTTCCTAATTGGGTATTCATTTTCCCCGCCTACGACGTCAATAGCACAAAGGTCTCCTCTGTCTGGTCTCCAAGGCAAGCGATTGTAGACCGGACGTCTCAGCTCGGCTTCACTATAATAGAATCTACCATCAGTGCAATCTACCTCTGGTCTCTAGCCAAACTCCTTAGGGTCAAATCCACCGTTCGACAACGTGTCGTTATGCGCGACCTTATTCGAGTGAACATAATCGTAATCGCCTTCGACCTTGTGGTAACAATATTGATCTTCCTGAATCAAACAAATCTCAGCTACTCCATTCAGGACTTCACCTACGCACTGAAATTCAAGCTCGAATTCGTCGTCTTGAACCAACTCATGGCCGTCGCAGCAAAAGGCTTGCGAAAAGAATCCTTCGCGGAGCGGCGATACAACTACCCAGACCCCGAAACGGATCATAGCACAGGCGCTTCCAGCACAGACAAAGCCGGCATCCCACTACAACAGTTCTCCCAGAAATCACAGGATCCGCGCGATAACACTGCAGGCATCCCCGCCCCCTCACCCGCCCACACGAAAACACCCCGCGACAAATACGAAAGAAAGCAAACCGACGAACAGCCCCTCCAACTAGACCAGTTGCATACCGGTAGCAGCTTAAATGCCGAGAAAGATGACAACGGCTCCGAGATCACCGAGGTCGATGATTCGACCAGGAAGACCGAGCAGCCAAGCTATGATATCCACCTGAAAGGCGATGGCAAATCATCGCCAAAGGGGCGCTCCTTCCTTCATCCGCTTGGTGGGCGCAAGGATCAAGGATCTGATAAAGAGGGGGTAAGCGCTGTGGCTACTAAGCATACACCGAAGAAACAGACGGGCAAACATGATGATGATGAGGATGATGAGGATGATGAGGAAGAGGAAATTGGAGTGCATATGTGGGAGAATCGGGGGAAATTGATACTGGATGTGCCTTGGTTGAAGGATCAAGGGAAGAGCGCTTAGAGTTGCTGCAACGCAGCGTCTTTGCAGGATATTTTGGATTGTTCTGGGTTATGCTTCGGGAGGGTTTGGGCTGTTGTTGTTACGTAATGCAGCGAGCTTATAATACCCATGTTTCCACGATTGTTATGCCAATATCATCAACTTTTCTCTCTCGCAGCTATTCTTTCTCAAAAGATACACCTATTTCCCCCGAGTCAGTCCAAAGCAAGCGAACAAAAACGCTCAACGTGCACAGTACTATCTTACCTTAGTACTTCGCGTAAATATGCCCATCTGCCTGGCTCATTCCATGGTCCCATCGGCCGCGGTGATCCTGATACGGTTGATAACGATGACAGACAAGGTGTCTACCTTTTTATGACCATATAGATATTTCAAGATGATGCGGATATTTAGGTAGGACCGGTGAGCATAGCTCTGAGGCTGGAGATCCTGTATTTGGGCTTTCTTTTATCCTTACCTAAGAGTTTCCTATGAATTCCCCGAGTGATTCTTAATGAATTTCCTAGGAATTACCCGAGTAGGTCTTAAGTAAGAAAATTAATTTGCAACTTTATTATTAGGCTAGTACCGTGGGATGATACATTATTTGTGTGAGCGAAGATGATCCGCATTAGCATCGGTGTTGGCCGTAGTCAATGGTCTGTTTTTGCTATTGTGGGCAGTACTCTCTATTGATATAGTGCAGCGCGGGTGTGCGTGCCCGGTTCTGGCCATGCGATTGTCTGTAGTGTTGCTTAGGGGCTTTTGGTGGGAGTATTATTGGGCCGGGTTAAATCCTTGCGGAGGGGTGGTCACTCTCATTGCCGGATCTGGAAGAGGGGATAGTCGGTGATTAAAGCATTTGCTTAAGAGAAATGCAGCTTCCAAGGGTATGGTGTGAGTGGGATTTTGTATGAAGCAGTTACTGTACAAGAGTGGAGTGTATCTCTCAGCAGCTATGATGCAAGAGTGGCGAGAACACGATGGCTAAGATCGCTGGTTTTCTTGTTCCTCAGCGTACCATCTATCCAATCTGAGTCTCGTACGGAGCGAACCGCTCTCTCCGCCCTCGGCTTCCTGGGCATCCATTTCCCGTTCATGGATCCTCTGTACTTCTTGCCAGATGGAACATGGCCTGGGACTATCTGAGCAAAGATCCTTACAACGTCTCTCAAGGCCGTCGAACATTGAACACCGCTCCTCACCTAGCCGTGCGAACCGTTTTAATTCTTCTCTAGTGGTTCGCGTTTCGCTCTGACCGCTTTTATTACCTGTCAAGGACCTTGTCTCTGTACCAATTTCTCTGGCGTAAATGGCATGCATCTCTTGCATAAGTGGGCATGGGACTAAACCTTGTGTGCAAAAGTGTTTGCAACGGTCTTGGACGTCACAAAAAAGATAAAATCTATACCTGTTCAACAATTTTTGGCGCTTGAGTTCTTGTCGCGTATGTTCGGGCGTTGCGGATTGGTCGTATTCATCGGGAACAGATGTCGTCGGTTGCATTTTCGGAGTAGTGTCTGGCAGTGAGAAATAGTACGACCACCCTGCCGCCCCAAGACACGAGCCTAAAGCATACGATAATATATATGCATTTGCTGATAGGGGCTCACTGGGCGGATCATTTCCACTATGACCGGATCCTGAACCGTATCGGCTGATCTGCCCGGGTAGCATGGAAAAGCTGGTCTTTGAGGGCCTTGCCACGATGGATCTGACCGTTCGTGGTCTGTGGATGAGAGGTCTCAGAAGACAGGGAAGACCTCTACCAGTCGAAGGCATGAGCCGAAACATTATGGCTATTGTCCCAATACTGTAAAGGGAGGTAGGTACAGTAGAGAATTGAAGGTGATATTGTGCGCGGAGTGGGATGTCTGATCAGAGGTTGGGAAATTTGCTGCTTGAATATGTCTCTCGGGACAGGAAGGAGTGATCTAAAGGTGAGGGCATAGACACGCCAATAAGGATTTCAGTGGGAATTACCAAGGTTTCGGTTTTCCTTAAAAGGTTGACTTTGAGAAAGTAACAAGCTTTGCCTGTACCGTGGTTCGGGGTCCTGCCATGGCGAGACTGACTCACAAGGCATGTAACGAGAAATGGAACACAATCAGTCTGTTGGAATAGAGACATCATAAGATCAAGGGATGGTCTGCTCTTCCAGGCCATTATCCCATTCCTTTTTAACACTCGGTACAAATAGAATGCCACTTTCATTATTCTGATTGCGCTGAATCAGTAGTACAGACATTGTGCCTGCTTCATCGTTCGACAAGCTTTCGTCCTGTAAATATTAACCATGGCAGATATCAATTTTATAAATGTCTTTGCCAGGCCGTTCTTCAGATAGATGCCTTAGTAGCCCACGTTTCAGCCTGATTTATCTTCTTCGCACACGGCTCATGAGCATGTCGCCGACCACAACTCCTTGCAAGACACTACCCATGGATAACATCAACCGCAGCAAGCAATTGTAATTATTAGGATTAGGATACAATTGGCAACTTGATGATTTTATACCAAAAATACCTGGAAGCACCCTGGTCTCAAGGCAGGCACAACGACAGCATCCGGCACCAGCAAAGACCTGTAAGCCTCAGATGAGCTCCATGGATACCTATGGCCCTATAGAGACTCGTGGTCTAGTTCATCGAGTGGTATTGCAGGCAAGAGGGGACACCTCGAAAAGATGGAAGGGATTTCTACGGATTTAAGCGTTAAGACCGACGTCACCTCATATTGAACTTCTCGTTGCGAGAATCGGTTGTCGTGCCCCGAGCAGCACCGATTGAAAGCTTCTTATTTGTACAATCGAAGGCAGTTACCCTCCTCTCCGAATGGTCGTCTATCTGGAATGAAATCCGTCCTTAGGGTGAACACATATAAACGAAGCCTGCGCCCATCGAACACAAGCAAGGCATTCGGTCGAAGCTTCTCTGCAACGATGGTGCGAAGTGAGCCTTTTCGTCCTGCAAAAAGGGTCGCTGGTCAAAAGCAAGATGTTTGGTGAGTATAGAACTATTCTATCATATCTTATATCTTAGAGCATCTGCAGAAAGCAATGGCTAATACCTGCTCAGGACGATTGTCAATGAAGCGGCCACGGCGTCTCCTGTGCAGCCAATCATAAACCTGGGTCAAGGATTCTTGTGAGTATGGAGCACTGAACGTACAAGATAGTAAGAGCAAGCAATTGACAAAAGATAGCGGGTACAATCCTCCCCAATTTGTGATCGACGCGGCCAAGGATGCTTTGAACAAGGTCGAATGCAATCAATACTCTCCTACAAAGGTGCAAATGGATTTACAGACCGTGATTGGCATGGGCTAAGGACTCTCTAGGGTCGGCCGCGGTTGAAGAAAGCAATAGCGGATTCCTACTCACCCTTCTTTGGCAGAGAGATCAATCCAAACACGGAGGTGACCATCACCACTGGTGCAAATGAAGGTATGCTTAGTGCCTTCATGGCGTTCATAGAGCCAGGGGACGAGGTCATCATATTTGAACCTTTCTTTGACCAGTACGCCCTGTTCCCCCATTAACCCAAGACCGAGCCTAACATCATCCAGATACATCTCCAACATCGAAATGCCCGGCGGCACAATCCGCTACGTTCCCCTTCAACCCCCTTCCAATGGTGCCACAGAGAAAACTTCCGCCGCAGACTGGATTCTCGACCTCAAGGCCCTTGAAAACGCCATCACACCAAAAACCCGCATGATTGTCCTTAACTCCCCACACAACCCCGTCGGCAAAGTCTTCTCCAAATCCGAACTGGAAGCAATCGGCGCCCTATGCGTCCAACATAACATCCTCATCCTCTCCGACGAAGTCTATGACCGCCTCTACTACGTCCCCTTCACCCGCATCGGCACTCTCTCACCCGAAATCGCCGCCCTAACCCTCACCGTCGGCTCCGCAGGGAAGAACTTCTACGCAACAGGCTGGCGCGTAGGCTGGCTCATCGGCCCCGAACACCTCATCAAATACGTCTCCGCCGCACACACCCGGATCTGCTACTCCAGCGTCTCTCCACTCCAAGAAGCCGCCGCCGTAGGTTTCGAAACTGCCGACAAAGAAAATTTCTGGGAAGACAGCAAAAAAGAGATGAAATCCAAAATGGCTCGTTTCTGCGCCATCTTCGACGAACTCGGCCTCCCCTATTCCGAGCCCGAAGGCGGCTACTTCGTCCTTGCTAATCTCGGAAAAGTGAAATTACCAGCTACTTATGCTTTCCCACCCCATGTAGCGGAACGGCCGCGAGATTTTAAGATGAGTTGGTTCTTGATTATGGAGTTGGGCGTGGCGGCTATTCCGCCAACGGAGTTTTATACGGATGAGAATGCGCATTTGGCGGAGGAGTGGTTGAGGTTTGCGGTTTGTAAGAATGATGATGTGTTGGAGGGGGCGAAGGAGAGGTTGAGAGGTCTGAGGAGGTATATGGATTGATGAGGGAGGGGGAGTAGGATGGGAGGATAAGTGCGGAAAGAAGTGGCATCTGGGTTGACGAAGTATTTATGATATTATATGCATTTATTATGAGTGATTGATTGATTGTCCTAGACTTACTTAACCTTATAGAGTACCTTAGATGGCACGCAAGGCGGCTAGACAGACCCCTATCATCTTGGTCCACAGTTACTGTATTCTGTGCATAATGACAGCAATATTTTAACAATCCATTATTCGAGAGCCTACCTACCTTGTCCGACCTCATCGCATTCATCGCTGGTTAGAGAATTGAACATATCAAGACGTCCCGTGGCTCTCGTTCAGCGCGGAGGAACGTGGAATTCATCTCATTCGATTTCTCGCCTGGGTCTGTATTCCGTGGTATACACAGAAGCCCCCCCGGGTAGAACTAATATATAACATCTCAACCCCACCTCCCCCCTTTACCGTCTCCTCCTCTTCGCCCTCGGCTCCGGAGTCACCGCCTCCTCAACCTCCACACTCCCCAGCAC
>NAPT01000591.1:0-18703 GCA_002927785.1 Cladonia uncialis
TAATTAAATTTAATTATAAATTAATAAAGAATTATAATTATTATATTAATTATTATATTAATTTATTATTTTCTTAAATATAAATTTATTATAATTAATTAAATAATTAATTTAGAAAATTATAAATAAAAAAATATTAATATAATCTAAATAATAATATAAAATATTTTATAATTAATAATTAAAATAATATATTTTATTAAGAATTTTAAATATTTATAAGAATTAATATTATTATTATAGCTCTTCAGTAGAAGAGAATTATTAGATTTAATAGATCTGCAGATAGAAGCTATCTTGATAACTTAGATAGCGCTCTTCGAAGCAACGAAATCAATCATTTTACATCCTCCCATCAGAAATAATACATTGATATCCTACCATGACAATATAGTAGCAACGGCTTCATAGTACTATCAGCACCATCAATTGCTGACAAGTGCTTTCAATCCATACCAGCTTGCCCGCAAGCACCAGCTATTTACAGCACCAATCGTTCTCTACTAAATCCTCTTCCGCTACAAACACCCAATTGGTTTTCTAGGCCTTCGATATCTTGAATACTATCTACGTCCTTTCCGCTGTATCGAATCGCATCTTTTCGTTTATATTAAAGCGGACGTTAGTAGATCTCATCATCGCTTAATAATAATCTCAGCCGCCCTCGCATCCGTAGAGTCTTATCTATTATCAATAACAAGGCTATTAGAGCTAAAAAAGGCGTCTATAAAAGCTAGAGTCTATATTATAAAAGATACACTAACTCTATATTGCCGTCGTCGAATTAACGATATAATTTATTTTATCTCACTTTTAAATAACACGACGCCAAGTCTTTATTCAAAAAATAATATCAATCTCATACTCTTTATTTTCTAAAAAAGAAACATAAAAATCACTTTTAGTAGATGCCGCTCACTTTTAAGTACTAAAATCTTTAATCTCTTAATTTTTATTTTCTTTTCTTATCATCTCTATCTAGCAACTCTAGCAATACAATATCTACTATATACTATCTTTATATCTTTAGAACTTCATTGCTATCTAACTTTTAAAACTTTAATTCTATTTTACAAAAAGAATTCTTCACTCTAGCGTCTACTATAGTCAATCTAGTTACTTATAAGACTATAATTCTTATCTTTCAACTCAAGAAATTCATTAAGTCAAACTATTAATATACTAATAATATTGATAAGCCGACGCGGGTAGTGATTCAAAACATTGTCACTATCAATTTCAGACCTTCTTAGATTAGTAAGGGTGCCGCCGACACTAGTGGTTATTCTTCTAGAAGATTACAATCTGTAGAGCCAGCGCTGTTTCCCTACAACTGGACTACCGATCAATCTGCTCTTCGATCCGCCCTGTCGAGCTTCGAAACAGCGATACAAGTCCTTCATGCAGCAGGAGATCTCGCTGTTCTTTAGCTAGGTATAGCTGCAGGGAAAAGATCTGCAAAGACTACCTCGCAATCAAATCCAGAGCGTCCTTTAGTATCTAGTTCATCTTCGACTTTAGATATCTTAGAGTCCAATCGAACTACCCGCTCAACGCGTGATATCTCGGCGGAAGAAGATATCTATCATGAACCCATTGGCTTAAAAAATACCGATAATATATCAGAAGGAAGTAGTTTCAGCTAAGGTAAATTATACTAGAATATAGAGTTCACGCAATAGCAATTTAAAACTTTAAACCGGCTATTTAAAATATTATGAGCTCTTTAATCAGGCCCTTCAGGCTCTCTAGAGCCATCGGGCTCCGAGGGGTCATAGAGCTCTTAAGATCTTCAAAAGAATATCTTCTAAACCGGCGAGGGCAGATTCAATATCAAAGAAATCAGCTTCTTTGATCTCTATCTAGACAAGACTTACGATCTAGAGGACGTCGTTACTATAGATAATAAAATCTACTACCGAGATATTATATTATTCATCGAATGAATCCGCGACTATATCGCTATTAAAAGAGTTTTTATAGTTAGAACTAATCTAAGCACCTGTTTAAAGAGAGATGTATCGGCATAGTATCTTATTACACTATCAAATATCGAAAGAATTGGTCTCCGTGCTGATGAGAATAATATTAAGGAATAATATTCTATTTTAATAAAATATTGAAAGGAGAACACTAATATA
Source organism: Cladonia uncialis (assembly GCA_002927785.1). NCBI lineage: Eukaryota > Fungi > Ascomycota > Lecanoromycetes > Lecanorales > Cladoniaceae > Cladonia > Cladonia uncialis. The sequence continues at coordinate 2,142 of NAPT01000591.1, forward strand.
GTACTAGTGAAATTAACTAACAAGAAATACACTATACTTAATATCAGGAATCGCCGAGAGCCTGCCGAATATATCTATGCTGTAATTCAATATGCGAAAAATGCAGACATCGAAAGTATTCGAAATTAATTAATATTTGCTTATTAAGGTATCGTCTCGCAGTTACGTGTATTTGTTGACGTCTCTATAATAGATACTACTGTCACAGCCTTTATCTAAGCGTTGGAAATGAAGAAGGATGTATTCTTTGAGAATATTTGGGAGTCTTTAGAGCTCTTATAGCCGAATTTAAGTCGATAGAATTCAGGTGGGTATTAAACTCTAATTCCGAAGTCTTGAACATTCCAACAGCCGTTCGGCCAACAGGTCTTCGATATGAGTTATAGTTAATAGATGTTTCCTTCTCGATTCTATAATAATAATCAATATATTTATAATCCTCAGCAGCAATCTTACGATGGTTAATACTCTTGATATCAACCAAATTCTGTCTTTAAGCAGAACCCACAGTATTAGCAACATCCAGTTTCTACGCCGTCAGCTGGCCAGCTACCTCCGTCGCGCTAGCAATTACAAATTGGCGCTCCCCCAAACGGGTATGCTTCGATGTTCTCAAACTAATTCCAACGCGAGAATCAAAGGTTTCCAAGAGAAGACGCAAACTTAAGAGGTCGTCTTTGGCAAGGCAATTTCCGCTAGAGGGCTATTGCTTACCAAACTTCGTCTAAAAATCAATCTTCGCAAGCGACTTCAGAGCAACCGGACTTTGAAGAGAGTAATTACCTTGCCGAGCCTCAAGAGACTGGTACAGACACGGATTCCCAATACCAGTACACCGGACAAGACGAATTTGGCAATGATATATACTACAGAGAGCAAGAATCGAAGTCTCAAGAGTAGTTCACAAATTTCATTAATATCGAAGCTCTCTGCCAACACTGCGAAGGAATTTTTTTCTCTAAGAACCATCTATATAAGCATCTACGCGAGGGGTGCCATTCGAAGGAACTGATTAAGAACATCGCTAACGTAAATCATGCTGCAGCACAGACAACGTCGGTTTTTCTGAACAAAACATAAGATTTCGAGCCAGCGGACTCTATCAAGGTCATACAGTCTACAGCCAGTATAAAGGATATTAATACCGGCTTTGGCTTTCGGGGCTACAACTACGCTATAATAAAGATCAGGCTTACGTCGGAGTCTTAGAACGAGGATATCTGTGTGGATTTAAAATACAATGCCTCTCTAATTAATCATGTATAGTTAAAGACTTTCTTATCAAATAAAACTATTTCTAAGATGGCGTCCTCTCTAAGGGTTTATGGCGTAGGTCTATTAGAGCAAGAATTACACGACTATATAGTAATTCTATATTATCTTCCTGCCACGGATGATTCCGGGGAGAAGGTACTGATCTGCTTCCAAAAAGAATTCTATATCATTGATGATTTACGTGCTAAAATGCTTATTAGAAACAACATCATTATTTCTAAAAATATCGTCATCAACGTGGCTGAAAGGACGGCTTATGTACGCAGCTGCAACGCCACTATTGTTATCAAAGCTCGCCAGTGTAGGCAATATATTCGAAGGAAGATCTATACTCAGCACTCTACTATAATTCCGCCATATTCCGAACAGGTACTACAGATATCTAAGACTTTATTATCGGAGAATAGAGATTACTTCTTCGAGCTCTTATAGTAGGAGAGACTGACCTTGTTTACATATCTAGTAGATAGTTAGATCATTGGGGTACTTATTAAAAACAATTCGGATAATATAATAAACATATCTCGCCGTCTTTGATTAGATTCTATTGCCGAGATCAATTACAAGAGCTACTTCCAGACAGATATCAGTTCGGATGTCGCTACTATGCCATCGAAGAAAGCCGTAGTATTAGTGGCCTCCGTGGCTGCTTTCGGTTAAGTAGAAGTTAAGACTTCTTCTATACCTTCTGAGACCTCCTCCGCGTCTTTCAAGGTCTTTTATAGACTCTTTAGAGTCTCTAAGACCTACTTTACTGCTTTTGAAGCATAGATATCTAATAGCGTTATTATCTATAGTCAACTCAAAAAGAGATATATTCTTTCAAATCTTATAGACAACTTTCTATAGTTATAAGTCGACGAAGATTTCGTTGATATTTCTCAAAGCAAATGGATGAAACTACTATTGCGTTTTGATTAGAAATTAAAGATCTCCAGCAAGATAAAGGTCTATTCTTTAGATATTAAGGACTGAGAGATAGTAGATAAGATTTTTAATGAGATACATCATCAAGAACAACTCTAGTTTACAATATAATTGATGTCTTTTAACTATCTAGTATTCGTCGTCTAGAAAACTCTTCCGGATGGAAATAGAAAAGGACGGGTAGTAGTAGATATTTAAGGTCTAAACAATTTTATTCTACCTAATATCTATCTACTACCTCTTTAAGATGATATTATAGTCTTAATACAGAGTTGCATTTATATATTAGTTCTTAATACTTTTTTTTTCTTTTATTAATGGCGTCTCTATTTTAATTACTAGTATATAATTACTATTATAATCTATTGAGGTCAAGAGTTATTTAAGATTCTGATAATAGAATATTCTAATAGTATAGTGTATATTTAAAGATAGATTAATAAGATACTTCGTTCTATTCGAGCGTTCGCTTGTGCCTACGTTGATGACGTAGTTATCGAGAGTTATTTCTTTAAGAAATATATTGATTATCTACGCTAAGTGTTCGAGCTCTTTAAGAGATTTAATATTTTTATTAGTTTAAAGAAGACTTTTCTCGTCTACCTCGATATTAGTCTATTTGATTAAAGAGTGAATTCATTCAATTTTACTATAGTAGAGGATAAGCTAAAGACTATAAGTTAGCTTCGCTACTCTTAAATCTTAGATAATTTAAAATACTATCTAGACCTGATAGACTATCTCAAGCAGTATATTTATTTCTATATATAGTTTATTAAATTATTATAGAAACTTAAAACTCTTCTTTTAAAAAAAGTATCTGTAAAAGATAACTCTTATAAAATATATACTTTTAAGATAAAACTTCCACTATCTTCTAACGCGTAGAAGACTTTGTTTTATAAATTACAATCTGTATTATTAAGATCTTTCGTCTTAATATATTTTAATTCTTAATCTAAGCTATAGATTGATCTCAACGCTTCAAAGAAATTCGACTTCGAGATAGTATTATTCTATATTAAAAACAACGTCGACGACGTCAAATAGCCTGCGAGGACAGTAATATAATCAATTATATTTCTGTCACAACTGCTCATAGATATCAAGAAGAACTACTAGCTTACTAAATTAGAAATAGCGGGCTTCGTCTAGATATTAAAGAAGATCAGATATCTAGTAGAATCATATCGCTATCTAGTAATTATACAGATCGACTACTTAGCTATCCTCGATATAATAAAGCAGTCTTTAATCACCGCAATATCTTCTACAATCCAAATAAATATTCGACTGATTAGAGTCTTATAATTTCTACGATAGTATTATCTTAATATCTGATATAAGTCAAGCAAAGAGCACATCATATCTAATACCCTATTAAGATTGGCAAGTGCTAATATAGATATAAGATATATAGTATCGAACTACTCAAAACTAGACGTGCTATATATTACTTCTATAGTAGAGATATCTGACGACTTTTGGAGCCGTCTAATAGAAAAGTACCATCAAGATAATTGATATTCTTAACTTTTCAAGCAAATTGATAAAAATAAAGATCTCGACAAGAATACTATTTTATTTCCTTTTATACAAAGGAGACCTACGTTGTTTAAACCGCGTTCGGGCGATATAGCTTCAAGAGTTTATAGCGATGTCGTTAAAACTCTCGAAGACTCTTCCGATGACGAAGATATAGCTAATCACAACCTTCTTTACTATATCAACTAGATTACAGATCAGCGACGTCTCTACATCTCTTTCTTAATTATCAAAGAGATCTTTGAGCTAGTATATAGCAGTGGCTACTCAAGATACCAGCGTACCCATAAAATCATTTCGGCGTCATAATATATTAAAGATTTAGCCAAGCAGCTGCGTGAATATATAAGATACTATCCGGACTATCTCATACTTCAGACCAGACGCCATCGTCTATATAGATCCTTGAATCCCATAGAGACGCCGCCGGTGCTTTATTATACACTCACTTTAGATTTCATCTTGTTGTTGTCTGAATCCCAAGAAGAATACAATACTATCCTTTCTATAACTGACAAATTCACGAAAGATATTACATGTATACCTGGCAAGGTTATCTAGACTACAGTTCTATAGGCCGATATATTCCTTAAAAAAGTAAAGATCACTGATTAAAGAATTCCCAAAATAATTATCTCCGATAGAGACCGAAAGTTTTTGTCAGAGTTTTGACAGACCCTCTTTACAAAGCTTGAAGTATCGCTACTCTATTCCACCATCTACCATCCGCAAATTGATAGGAGCAGTGAGCGTACTAATCAATCTATCGAAATCGCGTTATACTTCTATATCAACTCCCTTGAAAAGCCTTCGCTCTGGCTGAAAGTCTTATCCCGCCTTCAAGCCATCTTCAATAACTTTACAAGTACGGCTACTAAAAAGACGCCGAACAAAATCGTCTACGACTTTATCTTTAACAGGGCTTTTAATCTAATTCAATCTTCTGACGAAAAGTCTAACTTTCTTATCACTAGAGCTTCAGCGAAAGACGCTATCACCTTCACGAACACAAACTCTAAGCGTTATTACGATAGACGCCACCACTCAATATTCTTAAAAGTGGGTGACTAGGCGCTGCTATGTCTATATAAAGACTACTTAATTCTCTCTACAATAAAGATCACTATCAAGCTCGCGTAGCAGTATATCAGACTTTTCTATATTATAGAAAGAGTAGGCCGTCTTGTCTACTATCTAGAAATCTCTAGTCACTGGCGCATTCATCCTGTTTTCACCATCGCTCAACTAGAATCTTTCTTAATATCGAGCGAAGATCCCTTCAATAGATCTAGACCAGATTAGCCGGATTTTATTTATATTGAAGATAATACCGATACTATAAAGTCCTTTGAGATTGATAGACTTCTAGATAAGCGTATTATGCGTAAGAGTCATAGCTTCGCCATAGAATACTTGATACGATGGAAAGGATGGGGTCCCTAGTGGGATGAATGATTTAATATCAAGAGATTGGAAGACACTATGGATCTTATAGAGATCTATAAGCGCGAAATAAACACGACGATTTCTAATTCAATAAGATCTGAGGCCTTCCAGCCCCCACTAATAAAGCGTAGTCAAGGCCGTCCTTACAAATCATAATAGCTTCATTTTCGCCGAAATATTATATCAAATCCTCGAAAGCGAATAGATTACTATTTTAATTTGAAAAAAATCTTTGTATTATTATAGTTAAGATATAATTATAATTAAAGATAGTAGTCTTGTCTCATAATTATATATATCTAATATATATATATATTTACCTCGCTGCCGTCGCAGTTTTTACGACTCTTACGGCTTTTACTGCCCTTATTAAGAGCGATAAGCCTTTATTTATTAATAGATAGATTATTATAGCTCTTTAATAGAAGAGAACTATTAAATCTAATAGATCTGCAGATAGAAGCTGTCTTAGTAATTTAAATAATACTCTTTAAAATAATAAAATCAATTATCTTATATTCTTCTATTAGAAATAATATATTGGTATCCTATCATAACAATTATATTAATTATTAGATTAATTATTATATTAATTATTATATTAATTATTAAATAGATAAGATTTATTTTTTATATTATCTATAAATTTATTTTATAACTAAGTTTAAGCTAGAGTAACTATAGTAATTTATTTAAATTTAATAGAATTTATCTACTTAGTATTAAAATTAAGTTATATTTAAATAAAGTAGCTTTAGCTAAAATTTATTTAAATTTATTTATACTAGTAACACGCTAGTAAAAAAAAATTATAAATAATAATAATTATTTATATTATTAATATTATAGCTTTATAGCTTTATAACTTTATAACTCTAACTCTAATATAATATTATATATATAATTTTTATGAAAATTTTAAATTTAAAAAATTTTAAATAGAAATTAAGACGGACTCTAGAAAATTCTCTCGAAGTTCTTATTTTTAACATCGAGAATTAAATCTTAATAAACTTTAAATAATATTACTATATATAGTAATATTAGACTATTTTAATATATAATTTTTTTAAGATTTTTTAGCGTAGCTAAGTTTAAATAAATTTAAATAAGTTTATAAAATTTAATTAGTTTTATTAAAACTCGCTGAGTTTAATTAAGAGTAACTTTAGCTACTTCATAGCTATTCTATCGCTCCAGCGACTACGTAAAACTTATCCGCAAAACGAATTTATAGATAAAGTAAATTTTTATAAACTTTTTAATCTAGCTTACTTAAGTCTAGAATATTAATATTATATATTTTTTAATCTTTATAATTATATTATAAGATAGAATAATAATTTATCTATTTAATAAATATAAAGTTTTTATAGTAATAATAGATAACTTTATTTAATAATAATAAAATATAATAATAAAATAAGAATAATAATTCTATGATATATATAATAGTTTAGTTATCTAGTTAAGAATTACTTAATTATATTCTAGTTCTAATTCTTAATATTAACTATTAAAATATAGATTATTATTATAATAATATTATAATAATATATTATTAAAAAAGAAAGAAAAATAATATTTTTATTATCTATACACAATCTATTATATTATATATATTATATTATATTCTATTAATTAATAGAAATTCTTATAATCTATAATTAATAAATAGTAGAGAAATAGATATAATAGAGATCTTTAAATATAAAGTTCTAGAATACTAAAATTTCTTCTCTAAAAGTTAGAATTTAGCGATAGTAATATTTATAATAATAATAATAAAAATTACTTATAAATAATAGCTTTAATATATTAAATAAAGTATAATTAATAATAAATAATAATTAATTAAAATTAAATAAAAAAATAAGAAATAAATAATTATAATTATAAAATTAAAAAATTAAAAAAATTAAAAAAATTAAAAAAATTAAAAAAATTATAAATAAGAAAAATTAAAATAGAATTATTAAAAATTAATTTAAAATAAATTAAATAAAAATATAATATAATTAGAAAATTAAATCTAAGAAAGTAAACTATAGAACGTGTAAAGAATCTAATATAAATATATAATAATAATAATTATAAGTACTAAACTAAATAAATCTAATATAATATTAAATAAATAAATAAATAAATAAGTAGCTAATAACTAGACTAGTAGATAAATAATAATTAAATTATAATATTATCTTTTTTCTTTAAATAAATATTAATTCTAATACTAAAATAAAAAGACTTATTATTTATTAGAATTTCTAAATTTATTAAAGTAGTATTAATAAAAGTCTATTATTAAATCTATAGTATTTTTAAACTTATTATTATTAATATTATATTATTATTAATTAAATCTTTTCTTATTTTTTTAATATATTTAAAATTATAAATAATAATTTCTGTCAACCAACATGGTCTGGTTCTATGCAAGGCATAGTATTATCTTATGAGTGGTAAAAGTTATAGATTCCTTTGCTCCGAAGGAGCGCTATCTAGCTACTGCTTGGCAGGACCTGCCTGCCAGCACCTGCCTGCCTGCAGGCCTAATTCGGTGCCCCCAAACGGCACCTCATAGCAATACCATGACAACCTCCCCACAGACAAGTAAAGATAGCCGGCTTCCATGTCGGCATACTACATATATAAATAACGCTATACAATAAAGCAGACCAGACCTTAAGACACCACAGACCCTGCATCCTTCCTTGGCCTGCCACGAGGCCGCTTCGGAGGGGCGGAAGTGGAAGCGGCTGGTGGTGTGCTTCCTCGTAAAGGAAGATCTAGTGTTCCTTTAGAGCGACGTTTAGAAGGACCTATCCGGCGCGCCTTCTCTTCGTACTCGTCGACCAGTTTCAAGGCATCTTGTAGATCCTTCAAGTTGTACCACCTATTAAATTCCGGGCCGTAGCCTTTCCAGCGTAGCAGGTATTCTGTAGCAATCCCTCTTTCTTTGCGTACTACTCTCTTGTTGAGCAACCTCTTGATATTATACTTCTGGCCGTCGGCGGACACGGCTTGGGGGTGTGTAGGTCTCGGATGTTGATAAGGGTTGTCTGATGGCGCTGGGGCAGGCTCCAGCTGCGCTATGGTAAACACTGGATGGACCTTCTAGTCTTCGAGTATGTTGAGATGGTAGGCTAGACGTCCTACTCTATTAATGATTTTGAACGACCCGATATATTGCTGTGACAGTTTAGTGGTAACACTGAGCGTCAACGGGATGGAATATTCTTTATATAGATGGAGTAGTGCCCAATCTCCGACCTTTAGGAATATAGGTTGATGCTTTTGATCGTAGTGAAATTTGTTCGATATTTGGGCGAAGGCGATAACGTTGGAAACTATCGTTCTAGCCAGAAAATAATTCGTAGGCGACGAAGTTGTGATAAGGTCTAGTGGCTTGTTAGAAGTGAAGCTATAGGCGATTTCGTTCGGGGTAGGTCTAGAGGCAGAGGAGTTATTAAGAAATGCCTGAATGCGAAGCAATATCTTCGGCTACTTAGAAGACTTATTTAGGGAATGGATATAGAATCTTAAGGCAATTTCTGCCGTCTGGTTGGTTCTTTCGCTACTGCTATTCGTTTGAGGGTGGTAGATGGTGGAGTAGAGCAAGCTAATATCTAGCTTCTTGAAGATGGTAGTCTAAAATTCTGAAAGGAACTTTCTATCACGGTCTGAAATTATAATTTTTGAAAGTTTTTAATTAGCAATGTCAAGTCTGTTAAGTAGTGTTAAAGCTTAATTCTTTGCACTCTAGATTGTCTTGCCTGGTGTAAAAGTTACGCGCTTTGTGAACTTATTAGTGACTGATATAGCGGCGTCAAGGTCTTTATTGGAGAGGGGTAATGCTAGGATGAAGTCTATTGTTATGGTGTAGAAGGGCACTGGGGGCGACGTGATAGGATTTAGGCTTCCGTAAGGTGCATGACGGCGGGTCTGTAGTATGAAATATTCCGGGCAATGTTTAATAAAGTCTCGCAGGTGCCTAACAAGGCCATGGATGTACTAAGAGGAAGCTACTATCTCATAGCAGCGCTGAAATCCGGGGTGTCCATTGCTATATGCAATAGTCAGGATATCCTTGACGAGACTTGAAGGAATATACAAGCGCTGAAAGCCTGTGACGCGGTCCACATGGAATATTAGATTAGGGTTTTTGCTAAGATTAGGAACTATAGTGGAGTCTTTTGTGTTCGCCGCGGCGTCAGTATTTTCGGCGAGAGGGAAGTCACTAGTGGCTTCTGTCGAAGCGACGTCAGGGCCAGCGACGTTAGGGCTGGTATAAGGCCCGAAATAAAGATCTGCTTTATGAGCAGATAGATGTTCCTCTCTAATGAAAGATAAGGGTACGACGTCCACGCCGAGAGTATGGTTCTCATCAATTTGCATAAGAACGCGTTTTCAGAACTTGTTATTCTGGTAGCCAGCAATTAGACGCTCGTAGAATTTCTTGTTTATATCGACTAGTGTTGCAGCGAAAAGGGTATCTAGTTCTGAATGGTCGTTAGGAAGTACTGATAGAGTATAGCTAGCCAGTCTAGATAGGGCATCAGGTAAGATGTGTTCCTTTCTAGACTTATAGATTACGTCGAGATAGAACTGCCGAAGGAACTGCGAGGTATGGACTAGATATATGTTCATCCGCATGGTAGAGATAGTGGAGATAATAGAGCTTTGTTTGAAGATGTTTAGGATAGCTGAATAATCTGTCTGTACTCTGACGACACCTTTCGAAGACTCTATTATGTAGCGGATTTTCTTTATTATCTAAACAAAGCTAGCTATTTCTAATTCCGTTGGCTAGTAATTTTGTTCGGCCTGAGTGAGGAGCTGAGAGAGGAATAGAATTGGCTGTATAGTAAATTATATTAGCCACTTATCTTCTTGCTTTTTTTCGTCGAAATCTTTAATATGAAAGATGATCGCTTTGAAATCGAACTTCTTAGAGACATCCAAGTCTATTCAAAGAGTTTTGACGAGGTCGAAATAGATTAGTATTGAAGACTATGTTATTGTCTTTTGCAATTCTTCAAAGAAAGCGAGCTCCGCGGGGACTAGAGGAGGGAGCTGTCTAGTAGATAAATACCTCTTGCGAGGTCTACTAGTGTTGCTCGGTGATTTCTTTAGAAAAGCCGTTTTCAACTTCTATAGCGGCTTCGCTAGCTGAGTATAGTAATGAACGTATTGATGAAGATATTTAGTAAGCTCTAGATAGTACTCTAGAGTATCTAGAATCTTTGAGTATTGAAGTCTACTAATGGCCCGAAGCTTCTCTTCGGAGAAAGTTAATCTAAGAGAATTGATATATTGTTTTAGAAGGTTGATATTAGAGTAGCTTAGATACGTCTTTATAGACAAAATAAATATATTATAGTCAACGAAAAGTTGAAAGAGTTCCTGTAGATTCTTAAGATACTGCTGGAAGGAAGTAGCTCTCGTAATAACATCATCGATATATGCACGGGCATACTTTACCGAGCGAAGAATCTTATCAATCTGGCGTTGAATGTAGACAATACTGTTTATACAGTCTATAACTAGAATATTAAAAATTTCCTGCTCGCGGTGAGTCACGATAGTAAGTATATATTGATTTCTAGAATAGACTCTTCATTGATAGAAAAATGATAAGATATTAAATACTAAGATATAGAAGTATTCTACAAGACTGCCAATAATTTCTATCTATAAGAGGACAGGGTATATATCAGGAATAATTAGATTATTAAAACTATAGATATTAACTATAATATGACTCTTTCTAATTCTATCTAAAAATATCTTCTAGATAATAAAGACTAGATATAAAAATAGAGTAGATTTCTTAATTTAATTAAGTCTATTCTAACAATATATCTTATTGAAAGTTTTATCGACAACTTTATAGTCTTACATGCTAAGAGAGTATATTTTAGCCTTCCCTAAGACTCTAGTCTGCTAATTATAGCGGAGTAAAATTCTCATTTATTTGTTCTCTGAGACGCGGATAAAGTTATTGTTAACCTACAAAATAAAAAAAGATTTAATAAGTTCGGTCAAGGCGGCGACAGCATCATCCTCGTCAAAAAGTATAACATCATTTGAGCAGCGTACCTCACCGGGGATAGATGCAGAGATATATAATTCCGAGTCAGGGGTACTCTAACTCCGAATATTAGGAATTGAAGAGCTAGGTGTTTGTGCTAGAAGCTGTAAAAAGACCGTGGTGAAATCAGTCTCTATATTAACTTGGAAATAGTTTTCGTAGTCTATTTCGGTGACGTTCTTAAGTTATACTTTTCGAGGAATCTGGATTGAGAAGTCTGAATTGTTCCGAACTAGAATACTAGACATATAATAGTCCACTAGATAAGTATATATAGTTAGATTCCCTTGAATAGAAAATTCAAACAAGAAGTCTCTATCTTTGAATAGTATAAGAGACTTTGTGAAAATCAAGATTTTACTGCGAGGTGAAATGATAGAAGTCTTGTTTACTTGAATATACTTCCGAATAAAGGAATCTCGCTAGTAGGCCGTAACTAGAGCGAAAATATTGTAGCTACTAATATACACCTTCTATCCAGTAATATTAATAATTATCTTTTTAGAATTAAGTATATCATTGCTAATAAGCATTTTAGCTCTTAAATCATTAATAATATAGATTTCTTTATAAAAGTATGCTAGAATATCTTTACCCGTGTCTTTTTTGATAACAAAAAGATATAGCGGGGCGGTAATATATTTGAAAATCTTATATTTCAAAATACCTAGACTCTAGACCTTTAGAGGCGAAGCCATCTTTAGAATTTTAACCTCTAGAAGAATAGACAGCAACTAAGCTCGGTCAATAAGAGTAACGCCATACCCGAAGTCTATACAGACTTCGGCGTCCACGGTCTCGGGCAGAAGTCTTGCTGAGATTTTGGCATAGGTCTAACTGCGGAAGGCAAATCCATTGCCAAGGTCTTTCGTGGAGGCAGTAGACTCGACAATATCTAGTAGCGGAGTATTCGGCGGCGTAGAAGGGGTATCAGGTTCTGGGGTAGCTAGATTAATGAGTTTAGGACTAGATTTCGGCTTGCCGCAACCCTTGCTGTCGGAAGTTAGGCCAGAAATCTTGTTGCAACTACCCTGAAGATGCTTGTGAAGTTTGTTTTTAGAAGGGAATGACTCATTACAGTTGCGGCAGTAAGCTTCGATGCTGACGAAACCTGCAAACTGCTCGTTAAGTTGTGTATCCTGTCTAGAGTAAAAGAACTCATTCCCATATTTGTCTTGCCCGCCGTAAGAGTATGCCTCCTCCTCTTAAGTATTTGAGTGATAAGCCGAACCTTCTTCGGCTGGGGGGCTAGGCTCTTGTTCTTCCTCAGCATCTTCTGCCGTGGCCTGGTAGGCGAGTGCCTTCTGCCGGAAGGCACTATTCTGCTGCCAGCGGTTTCCGTTTCCTGGAAACCTTCGATCGTTTCTTTGGAATCGATTTTGGTTTCCATACCCTTGATTGGCTGGACGATTCGACGACGTCGAAGCGGACACGTTTGGAGGGGCGCCAATTTGCAATAGCTGGCGAGGCGCAGGCAAAGGAGGTGCCTGCTGCCGGAAGTCTGATTGTTGGCCGTATTGGCCGTATGTCTGCGGCGGAGCGGAGTAAGCATTTGGAACGTAGGGACGTTGAGAAGAAGGGGGTTGAGCATAAGGCCCAGCACCACTGAAAGGGGATTGCTGGCCGTAGCTATATGGTTGACGACCCGGAGGTTGTTGACCATATCCCTGACCATAACAGGGTTGAAATTGATAGTTACCTCTGTCTTGAAAGCGACCTTGTCGATTTCCCTGGTACGTTCCCACGGAAGTACTAGAAGACGTGTTCTTCGGACGTCTTACCGCGTACTCCCACCATTCATGTTTGCACCCATCAATGCTCTTAAGGAAGGAATTGACCGTCGTAGTCTCATCAGACTTAGCGACATCCCTCCTGAGTTCTAGATCGATACCGTTGTAGATAATATCAAGGAAATTTTGGATATTCGCTAGCTCTATATCTTTAGCTGACCTAAGAATCCTTTGAGTGTATTTACGTGGTTCTCTTTAAATAGCAGCGTCTCAAAAGATATAGCGTTTTTTTAAGACGGCGTCAATAGTAATATTAGGTGGAGTGCTGAAGCGGTCTAATAATAATCTTATCCATTCACTCAGATCGGCGTCGTTGGCGCCGTACTTAACAAGACATTTCTCAAGCGTAGAAAGCTCACCGAGCCATCAATCCATTGCGCTGCCCAACAGTAACATCTCAAGGTTCTCCCTAACGACAGCATCTCTTATAGCGGCGAGATCTTTAGCGCGTTCGAGAAAAAGATGGATATCTCAGAAAATAGCCCTGCTATCGATGTGCTCAATTGCTGCTCCTCCAGAGTACACTGTCTTACTACCGTAATTGTCATCGAAAAATCCCAACTCTTTCGCATTCCACGGCCGAGTGTAGCTGTTGTTGTTATTGCCCTCTGTGGGGGCCGGGCCTGGAGGAGTAGGAGGCCCCTCAGGGCCACCCGGTGGCCTGCCACCGAGTAGGCGGCGCAAGGCCGCCCATTGCCTTTGGTCAAATCCCGAATCCCTCCAGTCATCGTCATTTGCATTTGAGCTCTCGCCGCCGGCCACAGGGTCTGGTCTATTGGAAGCTATGTTCCTTTCTTCGGGGCCGATAGGATGTCTGAAAATGCCTTCCTCTGCCGAAGTGGCTCCGGTGGAGTTCCTTTCGGAGGAACTAGAAACAGGACCAGAAGTAGGAGGTGTATTCCCTGTAGAAGGAGGGCCGGACGGGTTGTCAAGATTAGACGGATTAGTGTTCGAAGTAGAAGAAGTAGCAGGTCTTTTCCCTAAAGACGAAGACGAAGCACTAGGACCAGCTACTACGGGCCGGCCGGAGGGCTGGCCAACTAAGGAAATGAAGTCTTGAGTACCTGCTTCAAAGTTGGCTAGAGCAGCTCGTAGAGCACCCCGATCAATAGCCCAATCCTGCGGAAATGGAGGGGGTTCAATGGACTGGGATCTTTGTGAACGAGGATTAAGACTTGACGAGTCACTTCTGGAAGAATGGCCACGGGTTATCGACGGCGGTCTAAAGTTTGTTGAGGTGATTTCAGAGATTAGTTGCCGAGTGTCGTCAGAGATATTGTCAGAATAAGCGTGTCCCGTCTTAATGAATTCGTCGAGATAGAAGGCAAGGACCACAGTTTCACGGCTGACTGGATTGGCCGAAGAAGCCAGTGTGACGGTTCTTCCGAAAGACCAAAAGACGACGAAACAAGGTACCAGAACTTGAATCGGCAATTCTAAAAGAAAGAATTGAAGCTAATCACAGCAAGCGTTGCAACGAATGTACACTTCCGACTGGTAATGACGAGGTGAAGAAGCAAGGTTCTAGGAAAAGGAATTTTATCCCACGAAAAGTGGGAGGTGGCTGCCAGTTCTACTAAGTTCCGTTCCTCGGAAGGTACAAGTATGGTTCCTTCCCTTGGCAAACCTTGGCGCTGCGTCACCACCGCGAGGTGAGGTGAAATGCGGGCCCAACAGATGCCAATTAGCCTGACAGGCGTAGTGTAGGATAGTAGTCGTAGATGTAGATGTAGTGTTTCTTATTCCTAGCAGTCGTAGCCTTGACTTGATATTGGGGCTCTGCGGGAGCGGGTCGGAGGTCACCGTATGGTGATGATGAGGTGATCTGCGGGCGAAACGGTGCTGTGATTTCGATGTAACCGAAACAGACGACGTAATAGGGGCAGAATGTGAGGTGTCTATGGTAAGAACATAGATGCGGAGGTAAGGAAGCGGAATTGTTGGACTGGTTGGAGGACGACTGGTGCTGAAAGCAGCTGGTGCCGTGAGGCTGGTACGGATCAACAGTACTTGCAGAGCGAAACAATGGTGCTTGCAGACACTATGAAGCCGTTGCTACCATGTTGTCAACCAACATGGTCTGGTTCTATGCAAGGCATAGTATTATCTTATGAGTGGTAAAAGTTATGGATTCCTTTGCTCCGAAGGAGCGCTATCTAGCTACTGCTTGGCAGGACCTGCCTGCCAGCACCTGCCTGCCTGCAGGCCTAATTCGGTGCCCCCAAACGGCACCTCATAGCAATACCATGACAATTTCTATCTATTTAATATATATTTAAGATATTATTTAATTTCTATTTTTTCTTTTTATTAATTATTATAAATTTTAAAAATAAAACGCGCTATTTAGATAATAAATCAATTATAACTTTATATAATAAATTTAAATAGAAAATATTATAAATTTATATATTTATAAAAAGTTTTAAATAATAAAAGAATTCTATTTTATCTATTATTTTAAATAATTTTAATAATTTATTATTTAGCTTTTTACTAAAGTAAGCTATAATAATATTTTTATTTAATAGAAATATTAAATCTTCTATTTTATAAATTATTTTAAATTAATATTAATTTATCTACTCTATTATATATTTTTAGCTGAATATAGATTATTTCTTTATAAAATTTAAAATATTTATTATTTTATCAGCGATATTATTAACTTTAGTAATTTAAATTCTTTTATAAATTAATAATTCTAATTTAATTAATAATAAAAAGAATATATAAAAATAAAAATCTTTATTAATAAAAAAAGAGAATATATTAATAGTATTAATAACTATATTATTATTAGTAAATTTAACTATAAATAGCTAATATACTTAATTATTTTATATATAAAAACAATAGATTTTTAATTATTATTTAATATTTTAATTAACTCTTTCTATCTATCTATTAATTTTAAGATAGAAGATTATAGATAAATTTATTATAATTTATTATTAATTATATAAAGTCTTCTATATTAAAAATATAAATTAAAGTTTTTAATTTAATATAATTAAGTTTAAAAGATTATAAATTCTAAAAATATAATTAAGTAGAATATCTATAATAGCTTTAATAGATATTCTCTTCTTTATAATAATATAAAATATATAATATTATTTCTTAAAAAAATAATTTATTAATATATATATTATATTTTATCTTTTTAAAATTAAAAGATTAATAATAAAATTTATTAATATATTCTATTAATATTATTTAAAAATAAATAGTAATTATAATAATCTATTATATTAATTTCTTAAAATCTTATTTCTTTAATAGATATAATAATTTTAAATATAATAAATAATCTCTTTTTTTATACTAAATTAATAAAATTATTATTTTAATATTTCTAGAGTTTTATTTCTTTTAAAATAATTATTTATAAATAAATTATAATTTTTCTTTATAAGTTTTAAATATAACTCTAATAATATAAGAATTTATATATAATTCTTATAGAATAAAATATAGTATTA
>NAPT01000592.1:0-18693 GCA_002927785.1 Cladonia uncialis
GAGGAGGGTGCCGTAGCTGGGTGGTTAGTTAGTATGGATGAGGGAGGGTTGTGTTTGGAGGGGCGGGTTGGGGTACCTAAGGATGTGGTAGGGAGCTGGGCTCCAGAGAACAGAGATATCAGGCATTGGGAAGAGAGCCTGGGTGAGAAAGTGGATGGTGACAGGATGTTAATGTTAATATTGTGCACGAAGTTGGAGGGGTAGGATAAAAGGATGTCACAATATGTAGATTAAATTGGGACTAGCGTCTCTCAGATTCGTGATATCAACATACACTACGCGTCACAACTTTCTCCCCAATAATTCCGTCTGCTTGTGCCGAAGCTGTGTGCTTCAAAGTTGTTCTGAAATGCCGTTAAGCACAGCTGAGAACGAACTCTGTTCCACCAACCATAACAGAAGCAACGGACCGTACCCACCACCTCGGCTCAATCCCAAGATTCGAATGCATATAATGTTGTCCTCAGCCTTGCATACGGCAGTAGTCTTCTCTAACAGTCATCTATAAGCTTGAAGATGAACGGCTTCAGTCTCGTAAATGATTGATCCTCATGTCCGCTGACCTGAACCCGTCGTCGACGTCATCGGCGAATAGAAGTACAGTCGATAGAGAACCGGCCAATTTTGCTTTTTTCTTTTACTCCCCGAGCTGGTCCAATTTCCATTCGACCTGACATAGCATAAGCCTCTTAAGACCTTTTCTTAGAGCTTCTGGGTAGAGCTTCTCCAATCTAGATATTCCTACTGTCAACAGACTTGCCATTTCCTTTGAACGTGTGTCACAAGATTGGGGACAGGATTATCTCCTATGGTAATCAACATGACACAGTCTAGATTTGGCAATCAGCATTAATCAGTCACTTCTTATCCTGGGTCTTATCGTACTGACGTTTTGTTCTCTACTCTGAATCTCAAACAATTCATTTCCAATCTCTGCTTTACCAACTCTTACGCTATCAACGCTCAGAAAGACCAGCATGGCGAACGTTCTCGAAAGCAAAGTTGCCTTGGTCACAGCTGGCTCTGCGGGCTTGGGGGCCGCCGTTGCCCGAGCTCTGGCTTCCGAAGGCATGCGAATTGTCATCAACTATTCGGCAGACAAGCAACGTGCCGATGCTCTTGTTGAAAGTCTTTTCAAAGAATTCTCTGATAATTTTCAGTCTGACGATGAATCCTGGAGTTCTCGTTTCGTTGCCATACAAGCCGATCTCGGAGTTCGGGCAGACATTACACGATTAGTTGACGAGACGATCCGAGTGATGCGTCGACTGGATGTGGTTGTGTCCAACGGAGGCTGGACAAGGTTCTCGAACTTTGCTGATCTTGAAGACGGGGTTGAAGAGGCTGACTGGGATCGATGTTTCAATATGAATGTCAAATCGCACCTTTGGCTGATACACGCAGCAAAGAAATACCTGGATGAAACGGAGGGTGCATTCCTTACAACTGCGTCCCTTGCAGGTGTCATCCCAAGTGGAAGTTCTCTTGTATAATGCCGTCAATGCTGCTTTCAGAAGTTCCGCTGCTAAGACCCGCTCGATTAGGCCTATGCAGTGACCAAAGCTACTCAAATTCATCTCGTCAAATCACTTGCAACCATTGTGGGTCCGAAGATCAGGTGCAACTCTGTGTCTCCGGCTATATTGTTAACAGTCAGTAACATCCATGAAACTCAAAGTATACATCCCTAGCTAACCGTCACTGTAGAACTGGGGCCGCAAGTTCTCGGATGAGAAGCTTGCAGCCGCTACGGAGAAGTCGAAACTGAAAAGGCTCGCAACAGTTGAGGTATGAGCTTTCCCTCAGCTCAGGCTTGCATCACTCTGCCTTGTTAATATTATATAGGACGTTGCTGATCAGATTGTCCTCTTTGCCAAGAGTCGCTCGGTCACTGGGACTAATGCAGTGATTGACTGCGGCTTCAGCCTTTGATATTCCACTTTGCTGTGCCGGGCTGCGAATTTCAAATGGTGGCTCAATATTAGCTGGCTTATGCTGTTCCTCTGAAGATTGACAGAATTGCATAGATGAAAATTACGGAGCTGCCTCTGAGTTCTGCTATGCCTGCAGCTCCACCGTTACATGCGTGTGTTGTATTCCACTGATGGACTCTGCCATCCAGGGATGACAGCAACTTCCATCGGATCCTGTCATACATCTCATTGCCACTTTTTATCACTAATGGCAACGCTGATCCACGGATGGCAGGGATTTTCATGCATATTGGCGCTGTCTATCCCCAGCGTTAGCACCCCCATCCTCCTGCCATCTCACCGCCTGCCCTCGTTGTCGCGCTAGTACTGCTAGGGAAAGAACTGCGCGCAGCACAATATTATTGTTAAGGAAGGGCTGCTAACAAAACAACACTATACGCGTCTTATAAGCTAATTCCTTTAGTCGCCGCAGCCTTTCCAGCTTATCATCGCTCCTGATTCCAAATACAAAAGGTGTTATAGATTCACTTGTTTTCTAAATTTCCCTTACTATAGTAGCTGCAGTCTCCTAACTACCCTAAGCTCATCCTCTCCAGGCAAGCAATAAAGCTCTTACCATATCATCTTTCAACCAAATCAGACCCATCAATAGTAAGATACAGCTCGCAAAGCCTTATATTGTACCTCAAAATTCAGTATAACAATCCCCATAGTAAGCATGCGTTAGAAAGGCCGTCATCAGCGAAACACTACAGAACATGATCGTAGGAAGAGGTAGCGCCATGGTACTAGACAGCGACGAAAGGTCTGGCAAAGCTAAAATTATTACAAGGGTTGAATAAAGACTACTAGATACTCCATCAAGTCTATCAATAATTATCCCTTCTCTTAACGCACACCCCTACTCGTACCACGCTCACGCACTCTGTTCAGTCCATGAACCCAGGCGGCAAATCTGGGCCTTGGAGAGATTAGCAAAGATTTTTCACCTTACGGGCCAGTATCACTTACCCCACACATACAGACGATCCGGCGAAGCCACCTCTCTCGTAATAGGCGTCTCGCTATTGACCAGATCTCCATCAATGTAGTGTTCGAGGATGAACCTCGAAGTGTCAAACCTGCAAGTTCTCAATCAGCAGCTACCCGCAAAGGTCCCCTCGTCCTACCCCCTTTCGAGCTCGGAAATCCAAGAAGAGAAATCATCTTACCAATAATCAAAGATCTGACTCCCTAACACGTGTCTCCCTACCCCCCAGCAACTCTCATACCCCTTCTTAACCAACCAATCATGCCCCAGCACCTGCGCATCGAAGTCAAACACCTCAAACGACGAATGGTGGACATGTTCTTTGGGTCCTGCGAAGAAGAAGAAGCAGTGGTGATCCACGAATTCGAGGCCACGGTCCAGATGCATGAAGGCGATCATGTCATGGCCGTCGGGGTGATAATTGATCTGAAAGAGGAAAGGGTTAGTGATTGCAAGAATGGCGGTGGAAAGGGGGGAAAGGATGCGTACGTCGGAGGGTTTAAAGTTGAAGTAGGTTGTCCAGAAGGACATGTGGGCTGCGAAATCAGTTACGCATATGCCGAAGTGGCCGAGCTTGTGAACTTGGGCTGGGCCTGGGAACGATTAGACGTAGTGTTGCAGTATTGGGAACCTTGTTAGAACGGATCCCTACCCTTCTGCATTCGTTGAGTCTTGTTGGCAGGTCGATGCTTCGCCGTCGGCTGTATGCTCGCATTGTCAGCGCCGATCTTTCGGAGATCGATAGCTGCCTCAGCATCACTCACGAAGTTATAATCTCTTTGATGAAGCTCCTCTGTCAATTCCCTTGGCGTCTGCCCCCACACAAGATGCAATTGAAAATTATCCACCGGATCCTTGACCGTCACGCATTCCCCACCACCTGGCGCATCTTCCAGTTCATAAATCTTACTCGCGTTGGGGATAATTCGTGCTGCGAGCTCCAATTCATCTCTGCTCTCAACGACAAATGCGGCGCCACCAAACGCATCTTCATCCCCTTTCGATAAGCAATAGGTGAAGGGTTCAGTCCCATAACCCCTGTACCAGATTCTTTCATCAGATGTCCCAGCATTTGCTCGCTTGGTTTCTGTGAAGCCGAAATCGAGCAGGAATTGGTGTTCTTTCTCAACGGATTTGTGCGTGTAGTAGACGTGTGCTATGCGAACCAATTTTACCTTATCCGACGGTGGAGGAGCTGAGAGTGTCATGACAGATGAGGTCTCTACTACCAAGGTCTACGCGTAGAGGGTATGACTGCTTTTTGGACGTGTGGAAAAGGAATGGCTCAGACCCAGATAAGATATACTTAAGGCTGTCCTTCACTAATGGCGGAGGATCGGCCGCTTATCTTATCCTATTCGTGATTACTCACGTTGGAGCTGTCAATTGCAATGGACAGCGAGTCCGGATCAGTGAGGTTCTGAGATCTAGGATCTTGGGACGATAGAATTGAAGCATTTTAAAGCATGCGAAATCAATTGGTGCCCGCCTTGCCAGGTATGTCATAGAGCATATACACATTACGCTTCTGGAAAGTACCTACGTGACTCCGGTGCTCCGACTGACCGAGTCACATGCAGAGAAGGCGAAAATTGTCAATACCGAATTCCCGACGCGTTCGGTCATGAGAGGATCGAAAAAAGGACCATCGTTCGCCTTGATGACATCTCCAGCGAAACATAGCCTGAAAAGATACCATGTAGTCCATCTGCAGCGAAAAGAAGGGAGCAAACAGGTAAATCGAGAAAATTGCGCTAGTACTATTGGTGTAGTATTAAATAGTTGGACGCGGGGCCCGCAAATCCTGGCGTAGAAGCTCGTTCTCAGGCGTCCCATCATTCAATACTAACTCGATAGTTGAAATAGCAAACGACGAGATTGATGTCGTAAATTCCCCGTCAGAGCGAAAAATTCTCATGACAGCCTCATATGATCCTGCTTTACGAGTTTCAATCCAAGACATATGTAATAGAGGTTTGGACTGACTGCTAGATAGGAGTTGGACGCCTTTCTGCTCTTTGCTTTCGTAACGTGAGCAAAGTAGTCCTTCCTTGCATTCTATATCGTGTTCGAGATTCGGAGAATTGATACATAGAAAAGATACTGGGTTGGTCCCTCAAAAGCTATGCGATTAGTATTGGTAGTTCATCGTGCAAGATCCGGATAGTGGAGCGGTATTTAGCCAGATCTTTGCGGGATCTTTGCTGGCGCCCACAAGGCACCTCAGAGCCACTCAACGTCAGAATTGCTCCTAATTTTCCAAGCCCCTCAGGTTCTCCCTTACCTCCTGAATTTTTTTAATCGGCCATGCAAGCCAACCTCTATATTCCTGATTTATACAAGCCTCTATTTCTCCCATCGTCCGGTTCACCCAACTGCCTACCCACCAGTAATTACGTGCCTGAAGCAGTATAACACACCAGTGTGCCAAAAGCACTAAAGGCACACAATGCTGTTCTTTCAATCTTTCGACGAACGTGGCGGGTAATCGAACTGCCCAGTGCCAGATCGGCGGGGTATTTGGGTCGCCTTCCGGCACAGATTCGACTTTCAAGAACGAAGCGCGAAGAGAACTAGCTGCAGCGGCATAGATCTCTACATCCTCCATTTCAGTGTCCTTGTTGAGGTTGGGAGTTGTCGAACAGAATACAAGCAGCTTAGAGAAATGTTCTTCCGTACCAGGGTCTCGAAAGGTAGGATTACTTTGGATGTGGCCAGGATACCAGCGCAGTACCTGAGCTAAAGGACCTTGTTCAACCCAATGTCTGACCGCTTCGAGGATCAGACGGACACCGCGAAGCATATGAATGGTATGTATAGCTGGACCAAGAGGTATCTCATCCATGAGGTCGTCCGCAGTTGACGGTGTGGCAGAGGCCAAATAGAAGATTATTAGGGAGAAGGCAAACAAAGCGTCTGCGTTGTCGCGTGTAGGATGTGCCATTGCGATTTGCAGCAACTGTATCGCTCGATTTTGATGTGTCGCAGCCCTCTTCAAATATGCCTGGCGTTTCTCCGGACGTAGATGAGCAAGGTGTAAAGCAGATGTAGCCAGGATTCCGTGCATTACGAATTCGTGGGAGAGAGCTATCTGGGGGACTGTCGTATTCCACACTTCGAAAGTTGAGGGGCCTATGGAGAGTTCGCGGGTTGTTACTGCGCTGAAATGATGCATAAGTTCCAGGTGATCCATATTGAGGTCTGATGCCACCGGATTTGGGGTGGAAGGCAGGTCGTTTGCTCGGACAGGATAGGCCTGGTCAGGTGTGCTTCTATGGTGTTGTTGATTCTGAATGAGTATATCTCCTTGATGTTGCTGATTATAGCGGGATGGGTCTCCATGTTTTTGCGAGTTCGCGCTGGATATTGTCCCACTAAATTGCTGAATCGGAGTAAAGTAGGATCCAGTGGACCTATTGAATGGGGATGAAGCCGCACTTGCAGCACTGGCCAACTGATTCAACCCATCGTTCGCGTATGTACAGGGTCTATTTCTGCGATTGCAGGCACGACATTTGGGCTTCTCCTCGTCGCACTGTGAAACATGAGCATGGTGTTCCAGCTGCAATGTAGGTAAATTAGATGACACGTACCTTGACTTTGCGAGCTTTGCATTGAGCACAGCCGTTCCTCGAGTTAGTGTGCTCCCTGTTGCGGCGCTTTCGCTCTGGTGGCTCAGACTGCTCCATTGCAGATAACTCGGAGTCGCCTCGGAAACCTGCCCGAACTTAGCGCGGATGTAGTTCGGATATTTTCCTGAGCGATTACTAAGTACTGTTTACCTAAAGTAGGTACTCCAATTATCGTATCGCAGGTTTCAAGTTGGAAATTAGTAATGTTGTGGTATTAGCATGATAACCTACATCTTTGTAAGGAACCCAACCTAAAGAGGCGACAGTTGAAGGTCTTTACAGAGTTACATGGTAAAACAGCAACGTAAATCAATAATACATCGAAAAACAATTGGGTACGGGCTCTCGGAAAATGCATAGTCAGGTTTGAGACTCTTTTATCTCCTCTGTTCTAAAATCGGTTTCTCCCAGATAGACCAAAGCTACATACACAGTGCCAAACCTATTTCCCGGTTGATCTCCTGACCCAGCTGTCAGCCACCTCTTCCATCCGGCGACAGTCTCCAGGCCCTCAATGGTAGCGCCTGCAACTTCATAGCTGCCGGCCGTATATACGCCACGAAAGTGACGATACCGATTATCACACACACAACATTAGTGATATAATATCCATCTCTACTAATTACGCAGGCTCCGCCACCGTCTATGCAGCGGTGTTTTTCCGCTTCGGCGACACAGGAGAAGGGGGCAGTGATGAGGGGGCCTTTGAGGGAGCTGGTGTCGGAGGGAGGGTTTGGGGGAGGATTGCAGGTCGCAATAGTGAAGGTATCGACGAGCTTGAGGATGAAGAATCGAGGAAAGGTGCCGCCGAGGTTGGAGACACTAGATATGTTAGTCTGATAAGTGCATTAGGGATTGCAGAGACGTACGTAGCAAGGAGGGTCATATAAGTGCCCCCTATGACCGGATCTGCGATTTTGGCGTGGAAAGCGGAGATAGCAACGAACATCACTGTACTGCTGAACGTGGAGAAGATGTGGGAGGCGATTACTGTGAGGAGGTACCATGGTTGAACGCCGTTGGCGGGAAAGATCATGACGGTCATC
This sequence comes from Cladonia uncialis, assembly GCA_002927785.1. Taxonomy (NCBI): domain Eukaryota; kingdom Fungi; phylum Ascomycota; class Lecanoromycetes; order Lecanorales; family Cladoniaceae; genus Cladonia; species Cladonia uncialis. The sequence goes on from NAPT01000592.1 coordinate 7,643, forward strand.
TGCGCGAGGCAGGCTGCTATGAGGCGCCCGATAAAGGCCCAACACCAGACGTGGATTGGAGGGTTGGAGGTGGACCAGCGGCCGGCGTAGTAGCCTAGGCTGATTTCGAAGGGGAAATCAATGAGGACTGTGAGAGCCATGTCTTCCTGGCTGAAACCCTTGTCAATGAGCTTGAGATTTGTGACTGCGTCGTTGGCTTGGAAGCCGATCTTTGCAATCAAGTGAATTATGATGATGCTTTGGATATTCTTGAGTTTGAGGATCCCGAACATGCTTTTGTAGACTTCAAGGATGCCATCGCGGTCTTTGGTTTTCTCTTCGCGTTTCAGGACGGTGAGACCGAGAGTTACGAGGAGATAGGCCCAGCCTGCAAAGGTTAGGTAGCCGCCTAGGGTCATGACGCCTTCGGGGCGAGGGGAGGAGCGGAACCAGCGATTTGCAAAATCGGGGGAGTTGAACGCTAGGAAGACGGTGTAGGAGAGGAAGTGACCGGCTGTAAGACCCACTGTTTGGGCAGTGGAGGCGTAGGATAAGTTTTGGGGGGAGAGGAGGGTCAGGGCCCAGCCGTCCACTGCGATATCTTGGGTGGCGCAAAGGAAGACCAGGAAGAACCACCACCATGTGAACAACCATACTCCGGATCCATCACTCGCTCCAGCTTTGATCATCATATCTTTCACTTGCCCACCTAGATATAACATCCCTAATCCAGAACACACTTGTATTGGCAGGATCCAGCTCTTTCTTCTTCCTAGCTTTTGACTCCAGACCGCATCGACTATAGGACTCCATAACAACTTCAGCGAATACGGGTATGATGCTAATGAGAAGACTCCGATCTGACTATATGAAAGATGTTGCTTGAGTAGAAAAGGTACCGATCCGGACGCCAATCCCATGGGTATACCCTGCAGGAAGTACAAGAGCACCAGAAGTAGAAAGTTCCTCCTATCTTGTCTTGGTAAATCGAAGAAGCTCGAATTAGGGTTCGGTGTCATAGGTGTTTGTGGGGGATCATCGTCGAGGGTGAAGCTCTCCCTGCTCAGGAGGCTCGCGGTTTGAGTAGCACTTGACGGGGACTCCAGAGCCGAGTGTTTCCGCCGCATTTCAAGGTGTGAATCCATACTGCCGTTTGCATGCCCGTTCTGGCCTCCCGATGTTGTCGATGAGGGCCGGTCTGGCTTCGCTAGGAAAGGCGTTGGCGATTTACGTCTCATTTCTAAATCATCTGAGTCGTAGTCAAATTCCGCCGAATGGACCAATGCTCCGCGATCTGCGCTGTATAGGTTCGTTGTTGTTATAGCAGGGGGTAGAGAATGAATTGTGGTTTTAAGTCCCGTGAATGTGGCTTCTTCTGTCTCGGGTTCTGAGTGTGGCTCATTAACTTTTGAACTTTCTGCCTCTTGGGTATTCAAATGCAGCGGCTGTAGTTCTACCTGGTCTGGCGGTTGTTGAATTGGCAAATAACTTGGTCCCTGTATATCAGGCTGTACAATAGTATGAAGGAAAGTATCACGGAACGCGGTAGGCATATAGTAAGCCTAGGCTTCTCTGCTCAAGCCGGCTTGATCGGAGACACCTTTAGTCATCCTGCTGGCTTAACAACCAGGAATGTCGCCTGAAGGAAACTTTGCGGCAAACTAATGCCGTCATAAAGAATGTTACTGGCGGATGGTCGTTGTGGACACGATTCGGCTTCTGATACTGCACGTGACTGCGCGATTCGGGAACGCGCTTCTATTAGCGCACCTTGCTGTTTGACAAACGGCTCTCTCAATCCGTGGGCACATATGACGCCCTAGACACTCGAAAATCGTATTGTCGCAAAAGGTCGGCGTAGTCAAAAGGTCTACCATGGATTCATTCAAAGGCATCTTGGTCCAAGTCATCTCCAATGGCCAGATCCTGCAATCCTACGAGGACCCCGATGCAAGTAATAACGAGGATCCCTTCCAGCGTCGACAGTACATCGAAGCCGTCACTGGCGCTACTTTTGCGGTTAAGGTAATCTTTACAGATCAATTTGATTTGTGCCACATAAGTCGTAAAGATGGCATTGTGGTCGACCTCAGTGTAGATGGTTCTGATTGGGGTCATGGCTATTATCAGACGCGAGAAGACCTTGAGAGAGAATTTCGAAAGGGAACACCATTCACCTATGATTTCGATGAATTTACCCATTTCAGCGATAAGACTGGTCAATGGATGAAAAGCGAATACTCCTTCAGTGCTTTGAAACTAAGTATGTAGGACCAATCTCGACTTCCATCTCAGAAGCCTAACCAAAGACCGCAGATGAATCGACCTCTGTTGATTTACTGCCAGCTCAAGTGCAGGATCTTGGCGAGATTGAAGTCAGCGTTCAAAGAGTTAGGCTCAGACGTTGCGAGCCTTCCCGGAAGGAGATGATACCAGTCAAAACAATAATGGAGGCACCGGAAAGGGCGCTCAAAGGCAAAGCTGTTGAAAACACTGTGAAGTGAGACATAATTAACCGACGTATCTTATCGCAGGCAAGCTCACCTCTTTGGGACAGACCTACCGAAGGAGTTCCTGCAAAGGCTCCTGAAGATCTTGAGAGAGCAGATTGTATCGCAATGTCTGGCCCGAAAGGAATACCCCTTGTACACAAAATATTGTACAGATCTAAGCGTGAGTGTGGTATCGTGGTTTCAGTAGCTTTGAATTAACGGTAGCTTCATAAGGCGCCTTGCAAATGATAGGTTGCCTGCCACCAGATCCATCATCAGAGGTGATAACAATTCTCGACAACGAAGAGCAGGACAGCGCTAGTGGCGCAACTTCCATCAACGCCAATGCTGTTCGCGCCCAGGAGCTTCAACAACAAGTCCAAAGTCTCCGTGTTCGTCTAAACTCTAGATCGCTGTTCCTGGACATATGTTAACCCAGCAATAGGATCAACTTGCACTCCTAGAGCGTAGGTTCAACGTCAAATCAGAATCCCCAAAGGCCAACATACAGGCCACTTCACAATGCCCGAGAAATATCAAGCGGGAGCGAGAGGAAGATGAGAATGCAGCTCCCCGACAACGACGTCGAATTTCGGCCAAAGTCGAGACTATCGATCTCACTAGCGACTAGCAATAGTCACCTGCCAGCAGCCAATCCTGCTTCCTGGTCATGCGATGATGTTAATCGCTTATACCCCCTTCACCGCATCACCATGAATACCAGACTCGCTTGCATGACTCCTTTCAATGCTTTATCTTGAATGCTTCTTCTGTGAACATATGATCATATAAGCGGTTCTCGTGCTGCTTCCTGTTCAATACATTGTATATATAGCGAGATTGCGGTGGCTTGGTGAAGTTCAGTATATAACAACTCAAAGTGCTCTCCCCCTGAAGAGCGAAGCTCCAGAACTTCGAATGAAATCATAGAGCGTGAAGAAGCGGAACTTCAAGCTCACTCCACCACAGTCTCTCGCACGCATCATTTTTTTACAAAAGGTTTAACACTGGGGCTTCGACGCTGGGATTGTTGTGCGAAAATAGGTACTCCTTCATTTCTAAGCTCGACAGACGCTGCTCCATTTCTAAGAGCCCTGCTGGATGACTGAGCATCTATTTTGATCTAACTTGGAATTCTCTCCTTCCTACCATTAACAATGATATTACGAACAATAGGTTCGTCGGGCATGATGGAATCATGCTTCGCCCAGTCTCCTACCTCCCTCTCTTCGCAACTCAATATCTACGTACCTGGTCTCGTTGGGACACAGTCCTCTGGAGATAACCCCCAATCTGACATCCAAAGTATGCGGTAAGTGGACCAAGTTGATGTATTTTTATAATCTGCCCATCTATAACTTAACAAACATGCGGTAATGTGAGCTTATCACTTAAGCGAGGCTGTAGGAAGTAAAACGTAGTGGCAATTGTTCCAAAACTCCTGTCTCCCCCGACCTAGTGCTTCCTCTCCCCACTGAAAACGTTGGACCTGAAAGCCTGACTAATAGTACTCATCCGACTCGCCACGCCGCGATTGATATTACTCGCCAAAGCCTCCTCCATGGCACTCTGCGTCACGCTCGCATCGTCCAAGTCGCTGAAACTGCTGCCCATGCTAGGCGTCCCGTCGCTTCCTTCTTTTGCTAAACGTCTTTGTCGAGGTGAGAGCGTTGATAAAGGGTTGTGAGGGGGACGATTCTGGAACTGAGGTTGAGATTGGGCTGATGAGGATGATGAGTGGGCGGTTTGAGGTAGCTTGGTGCTTTTGAGCTTGGTGCTCGGACCGGGAGGTTGACGGTGCGAGGCAGTCCTCTTTGGCGAGATCTTGAGGGTGGCGCCAGGGTCGGTGGGTGGAGGTGGTGTGGTGGCTTTTCTGGCGTCGGAGAACGGGAGGAAGGGTGGTGAATCCTCGTCTTCCTCATCTGCGTCTGAGAGAGGGTTGAGAGGCGCTTTCGATGCGGAATAACGTGGTCGTCGTGCGAAGACTCGACTTCGGTTTATTGGATGCGGGGCTTCCGAGTCCGAGGATGAGGACGCAGAAGAGTCGCTGGCTACTGCGGATGGGCTGGCAGTGCGTTCGCGAGAGCGTTGCGTTTGTCTGGGGGACGGCTCGACGGGTAGGTGCGGTGGTTCTCGGCTACGGTTTCGGTGGGCGAAGACGGAGTGTCTTTCCACAGGAGATCGTGGCGAGCCAGACAGGGAGGTGTTTTGTGCTTGGGTAATGGTATTGGTTGAGGTGGTCCAAGACATTGGTGCTTTTACCGAAAGTCAGCGTGTGTAACTAACAAGCATTATTTGAAGCATTACCTCTTCGTACCTCTTTACTGCCATCGCCATGAGAGGTTGTACGCTCCTTGGACCTATGTGACAAGGATGACGGTACTCTCGAACCTGGCAAGTCTTTAGAAGATGCGATATTTCTGCCCTTGCGGGAACATACCTCCGCTTGCTCCCCGCATCAAGCCTGTTGTACCACTATCAGATGCAGAATCGGGGGTCGGAGACGTGCCAACAGACAAAGGCCTCTTGAACTTGCGGACCTGAGCTCTGAGCTGACATCGATGTCTTTCAAAAAGCCATGCACACTGTTGGGACAGGAAAGGGAGAGAAACATCGAATCGATCGGCGCTGTGTCCAGGGTGCATGTCAGTGACTTGGGTAAAGCTGTTTACTATCGTTGAACTTACATGGCTTGCACTAGGAGCTTCCGGTCAGCATACGTTCCAGTCGTCTACATGACTAGTACAGCTCACAATCTAGTTCCTGACCGAAAGGAGAGCTCGAGATGACACTCCATAATTCGCGCTCTTTGGTCGAGTTCCAGTTGACCTGTCGAGCATTAGCTGTGGCTTGTCCAAATGAGATCCTATGCAACTAACTGGGGGTGGATCAACGAAGTCGCCCCGCGGGAAAGGAAGACGGACGAGGACTGTGTAGTGAACATCATTTCCATTACCAGCAGGCGCGGGGGACGCCATGTTATACTGTATGCATTGAAGCTGGATGATACAAGCACAGTAGACGAACTCGACCCTTAGCTAGGTGCCTTAAGGTAGTCAGTTGGGGGTCACCCGCGCGTGCCGCTTTGGCTAAGGTACCTGGGGTGCAAAGGCGAAGCCGCGGCCCCCCTTACCGCGGGAAGTACCTTAATAATACGCTTGGTAGGACGTCCTTTTCTGGGCTCATAGTGTTCTCAAACATCTCTTGAAATCGTCTTTCCCTAATTGAAATTTCGCTTCTACCAGCGAGATCAGATATCACTCAAGGCTGGTATCTGGGAGATTCTGTTGGTCTGTCTCGACTGCTGTTGTGAGCATATGACCCTGCAAACAGGAGACGGCATCGCTCGTCCTTATTGCAGACTATTGAAGTACCCAAGTCTACCCTGACCGACGGACAAGAAGTACTATCTACATGTATCTCGAACATCCGATGGGCGTTTATGATGCTCCAAGGTCAAGTCAACATGGATACCGGGGGAGATCCCTACGGGATTCATTGGGACTGAGGACCTATCTGTCACAATTGAGCATTCACTATCAAACGTGATTTTTCCTTGCTGCAGCGACGCACCATTCGAGCTGTTTCCGCCGCTGGCGCCCGCTGACTTCGCTCAGGTTCAGCTGACAAAGACTGGGAAGGAAGCGTTACGAGTCAAGATTCGATCCGTCATGATCTTCTTCAAGCTCCCAAAGCCCCACTCCTGCTCTACCTCCCGGCCAAGTGATCACTTATCTGTTTGAATTTCTCATCATCGTGGTCGAGCTTTCGGGCCTTCTTTTGTTTTTGCAGCTTGTTGAAGAGTTCTCTTCGTTCTTCAGCGTAGTGTCATTCATCCAGATCGTTATTTTATCTTGTGCTTATTGCGCTAATGCGGTCTATGTATAGCAAATGGTGCTTCGTAAATTGATCATGGAAACTGCACAAATGCATCATAACCAAAGATGGTGATAGCTTTCCGACTCCCTCGGATTCAAACCTCCAATTGCTTTCCACTTGCAATGCTCAACATCGGGCTTCCAAAACCATACCGAATAGCACCCGCGGCATATTCTTCTCCTGCTCTTCTCATATGCGTCGCAGGCCACTCTTTCGCTCGATCTCTATAGTAATCTTCATGCAGATCTCCCTCTCTAGCAGAGTTATACGTCGCATACACCGCTTTCCGATCCTCTTGGCTTCTATTTGCCCCGCTTCGATGCGCAAGATATGAACCAAATACCAACAACTCCCCAGCCTGCAACTCACACGGCGTCCAATTGGCCTGCTTTACCCATGCAGGCTCTATACAATTGTCACCAGCATTGATTGGCACATCTATTCTGTGGCTGCCCGGCACAACTTCAAGGCCGCCATTGGCCATGGTAGCGGCATCGACAGCTAGAAGGATAGTCAAATGCTTCACGTTCTTGATGTGGGTGTATGCTGTGGAGTCTATGTGCGGTGCGAAACCACCACTGCCGGAGAGCTTGTAATTGATCTTCTCTTTGAAGAGAAGCATGGGCTCACCAGCGAGCTGTTCTAAGAGGTGGAGGATACGTGGACCTCGAAGGAGGTTGTCAAAGCCGGGGTGGTAATTAGCGAAGTTCTCGGTGCGGCAGAGCACTCGTTGGCCTGAAGCATTGACTTCCTAATAGTATCCTTTAGTCGGCTGAACAGCTTCTGTCCCGTGGAAGTGCCATTGGAAAAGAGGATTACCTCGTAGGGCATCCATGGCACCTCCGAAGTACGAGGCAAGTCGTGCACTTCTTGGGCCCATTCTCGGAGCCTTTTCCTTTCTGGTGGAGTCAATACGTTTTTGAGAACTATGAAGCCGTTGTCGGCAAAGAACTGGATTTGATCTTGACTCAGCTCGGTGGCAGTAGTCATGTTCGGCAACATAAGACGATGTACGGGTTTGAAATAGGTGATTGACAGTCACGCTCTTCAACAACTGTAGTCATTGGTATTGGGAACTAATTGCCAGCTGTTCAAGAGTGGCCTTCTTCGGTGGTTGCATCTATTATAGCGCAACGGCACCAGCGAAGAGTAAGTGAAGAGTCGCATATTCACCAACGATGACTTGCAGCCGGCGGCAGAGTTCTGTATGTCTAGCTTTGAGTATGACGTACAGTGAGCCTCCTGGTCTAACGCACGTGGTGATGACGATCGCTTTCTGAAGCCCCGCTCTGCATGGCTTGTTAGGTCCCTGCCTTAGATAAGGCCCAGAAGAGTCTGGATCTACTGAGGTACTCACCCTTTTTTTTTTTAATTCACGGAACCTCGCTCGCTATTATTTAACGTCGTCTACTGTTCAGTAGAACATGGCTTCGACTATTACAGCCACCGAAAGTCCAAGTGAGAAAAGCCAGCACATAATCCATCTCCTCGAACAACACGGCCAAGGCGACTACATCGGAGAAGCCATAAGCCAGCTGGAGCACTGTCTGCAAGCCGCCGATCAGGCAAAACAAGCAGGGAGTGACGACGACCTCGTAATTGCTGCTCTCCTACACGACATTGGCCAATTCCTCCCAGCGGAATCCATATCCACCCAGATCAAGGAATTGAAGGCTCAGAACGACTCGATCTCTGTTGGCCGCGTAGGCCATGAAACCATTGGAGAACAATACCTACGTTCACTAGGGTTCACTGACAAGGTATGCCGTTTAGTTGGATCCCATGTTGCTGCGAAGAGGTACCTTACTGCAATCGACCCGGCATATTATGACGGTTTGTCTTCTGCGTCCAAGAAGAGTTTGGCATTCCAGGGTGGGCCGTTTCAAGGGGAGGAGCTTGAAAAGTTCACGAATGATCCGCTGAGCGAGGACATGATAAAGTTGAGGAAGTGGGATGATGGTGCGAAGATTGTGGGAATTGCGGACAGCACACCAAGGGTTACTGTATATGAGCCTCTGATTGAACAGCACCTACTGATGCAGCGATCATTTTGGGGATAAAGCCGGATATCCGGGTGGCAGTCCAATGTGACTCGTGAAGGCACCTCTAAACACCAAAGAACCACTTCTTTTGGCTCTGTCACAATTATGTACAAAATACTTGCCCCTCATCCGCTTCAGGGAGCTGCGAGCAGCCCTAAAGCTAACGGACGAACCCCACGTGGATCATCGACTCGCCAACGAAACACCGACATGTTTTCCAGCGCACCAACGCCAAACTTGATGAAATATAGCCAATCTCTCGAGAGGGACGAACAAAAGCAAACTCAGGCTCTAGACCAACAAAATGAACCTGTGGCGCACCATATCTGATCTGTTCCTCCACTTGTGTCGGCGCTTAGACTTTAGCCATCGACGACGGTGCTTGTTCGTGTACCATCAGCACCTTATCTCTTATTCTTAAAGGGTCTGAAGATCCCAGGTTTATACAAGCCTCATAAATGAAGATTCTCTTGTACATCTACATCTTGCGTTAAAAATTCCGTCCAATCTTCCTGAACATTCGAACTTTTGTCTCAGGCTACGCTTAATAGTCGCTGCTCGAATTCCCATATCAGAACCCATCATGAGTGAAAAGTTTGCTCCCGAAGTAGCCCTTAATGGAAGCCCTAATAGCATCGACAAAGGGCAAGAGTTGTACTCCGAAGCCGTCGGGGAGGGCATTCGCTACGAATCCGTCGTCAAGATCACACGCATTTCAAGTACACTGACCGTCCTCGTAGCCGGCGTTGCGTTGTTCAGTGATGGTTACAATGCACAGATCAGTCAGTGCTGAAGCCTCTAACATGAAAATCCAGGCTGATACTGTCCTGTTTAGTCGGATATATGGAACCTCTGTTCTCTGATCTGTATGCCGGCTAACAATTCCTGCAACAGTCCTCCAAGTCAAATCTAATTAAATTCTGCAGGTACCCTCATAGCATCTCCTCGACCATCAAAACCCGCCTGTCGAATTCATATCTCATCGGCGAGATCTTCGGCATGCTAACCTTTGGCTTCATCATCGACAAGCTAGGCCGGCGGACCGGTATTGTATTTGCAACATTCTTCCTCATCTTCGGTATCATAATTGCCACTGCTGCCCATGGAAAGGATAATCTTGGGTAAGTCGGTAGGGAGTGAGGGACTTACGAAGGGGAAATCCCTTGGACAAGTCAGGAAGGAAGCCGACTAACGCTTAATGAATAGCTTATTCTGGATGATGATTGTGGGTCGCGGTATTGCTGGTTTTGGCGCCGGTGGCGAGTATCCCGGTAGGTCATGTTAACGATATGAGTCGGAGGCATTCTTCAGAAGTGCTAAGATGTCTAGTCTGTGGGACCAGCTCTGCTGAGGCCTCCGACGAAAGCGCGTACGTCCGAAAGAGGCGTGGTATCCTCGTTGCGATGTCCACCGATTTCGCCATTGACTTGGTAAGGAAGCCCCAAAGCATGTCACGACTCCGGTATTCACACATAAATTTTCCGAACGCTAGGGTTTCGTAGTCGCTGGAGTCATTGCTCTGATTACCTTAGCCTGCTTTCACCAAAAGATCTCTGATGGCGTCTGGAGAGTAGCATTTGGACTTGGAATTGTCCTTCCACTTACAGTGTTCTTCTTCCGTATTCGCATGGTCAACTCAACGCAGTACCGGAAGCATGCGATCAAGCACAATATTCCCTACATGCTTGCTTTGAAAAGATATTGGAGACCAATGCTGGGAACTTGTCAGTGATATTCTCTTTCCTCTTATAAATAAACAAATTAAAATATTCCATGCTAACACTACTGTCATCCAAGCTCTCGCCTGGTTCTGCTACGACTTCGTAACCTACCCCTTTGGAATCTTCTCCTCAACCATCATCGCTCAATTCAATCCTAATAACACCTTGACCGAAAACATCGGCTACGGAGTAAGCAGAACCCCCCCTCCTTTTCTTCACCCTATTCCACCCCTCTCCGCCTAAAACCCAATCAACACTAACCCTTTTCCCTCGCCACCCCCTAGACAGTAGTAAACTGCTTCTACCTCCCCGGCTGCATAGTCGGCGGTCTCCTAATGGACCGCATCGGCCGCAAACAAACCATGACACTTGGTTTCCTCCTCTGGGGTCTCCTCGGTTTCATCCTCGGCGGCGCTCTCGGTCCCATTGTAAGTAACGATCATCAACCCCATATCTGCATCATGCTCCCCCGAAACCCAAACGAAGAAATGAACCTAATCCATCCCATCATCCGCTAACCCCACCACACCCACAGCAAACCCTATTCCCCCTCTTCGTCGTCCTCTACGGCATCTTCAACGCGCTCGGCGAAATGGGTCCCGGCGTCGCCACCTTCCTCACAGCCGCCGAATCCTTCCCGACCCCTTTACGGGGCCACTACATGGGTCTCGCCGCGGCCGTTGGGAAAGCGGGCGCCGCAATCGGCACGCAGGTTTTCACGCCGATTCAGAATAGTTTGGGGAGCGGATTGAAAGGGCAGCAGGGGGTTTTTTTGATTGGAAGCGCGTTTGCGATTGTGGGTGGGGGGATTGCGTGGGTGCTGATTCCGGATATGGGCAGGGAGTTGGAGAGTGAGGATGTGAGGTTTAGACGGTATTTGGAGGAGAATGGGTTTGATACTAGCGGATTGGGCGGGGAGAGTTTGGTGGGGGAGGTGA